>ML812802.1:189816-212055 GCA_009831015.1 Picea engelmannii
CAAGGGATTTCTCATCTATGTACAAGGATTTGGATGTGAATTATTATTATAAGAATAAGAATTTTGTAGTAGTGTCCTTTGGAGCCTTATAATACTTGCACTAACATGTGGGATGAGAGGAGGGGTCTAGATTATTGGGATTATCCTCATCATTGTTTAATAGGAACTAGGATTTGGACTAGGGATAGCAATAAGGTTAGGATTATGGAAATGAATGAAGTGAGGGATCTTTTCCAATTGATTTTCCACAATGAGGATATGGATAAAGACTTTCTATATGGGGGCTCTCTAAAATAGTTATACTTCTTTATAAAAAAACTACAAGTAAACCAAAATTATATTTAAAATACCTCTTTAGGGTTCTTGATTTATAGTTGAAATTTGAGCTAGGTAAAGAGTGTACACTCGATGTACTATACAACCACATACACATTAAATTTGACAAATAAATTAGACAATAAAAACACCACATCGAAATTGCCATATATGCAATATCTACACATTAAATTTGACAAACAACTTGACAATAACAAATAAATTAGACAATAAAAACACCACATGTGTTGTAGGAAAATCTCCCTACGGACATGTAGATCGCCTCTAAGAGCTTGACCCTAACTCTAGACAGAAAATACTTAACGTGGACACTGACTTCCTTTCAAATCTATCTAAACTAACACATGAGAAGGAAGGATGACAAAAGTACCTCTTTATCGACGTGTGTCCCTGCACACTCCGAGTTGCGCTCCAATCCCTTGCTCCTCGCTGAGTTCTGCAGACAAACAAGATACAACCACTTCCTACTCTATTGATATTAGCTTGAAAAAAGATCTATCAATTAATGATAAGTTCATGTAAAATTATACACAAACTAGAAAGAAACAGGCCAAGCGTGTCATATTAATGAGAATAACGTCAACAGTACTTACAATCATAGATGCGAATGTGACAACTTCGTCAAGTCCTGTTCGTCTAATCCTTGCCTGAAAGATCCACAACTTGGATGACAACAGCTTCACTGATCACTCTCCTTTGGCTGACTGTGTGTTTCCTCCAATATCATAGGTTTCATACTAGCAGTTCTTCCCCTTTCCACCATCATAGAGCCTGCTTATATAGGTTAGAGGAGCTTAACCTCTTGAGTTATATTTAGAACAAGTTGGGAACTTCCTCCTTAGATTAGGGATCTCTTGATGAAACCAAGAATTCAAATACAACTGCCTCCTAATCTCGAAAGATCCCCCCCTTGTTCTCCTCAACAGGCCAACTACTGCCTCAGATTAGGCAGCGCTCCCTTAGAAGGGCATCAGAGCGTTGTAGCGCTCCTTGGTAAGATTTAGGGAAGTGTCAGCGCCTTTAAGATGAGTAGCTCTCCTTCAGATGGGGTAGGGGAGCGTTATAATGCTCCCTGAAACCTTGTAGGGGAGCGCCAACGCTTCTAGGGCTGATATAGGGGAGCGCTCCCCCTCAAAACCTTTGTTTCAGATCTCTCTTCAGGTGTTAAGAGTTATTTGACTTTAGTAAACCAGTTCTCCTTCTTCAAATCAAGAACATGATGTGTTCTAAGTGTCTCCTTAGTGTCGTCGACAGGGAAATATGCTCAAACATTGTTTGCGACACTCATGACCAAATTGTGACACTTGAGAAAGTTGTAAGGAAGATGCGACACTTACAACAATTGAGAGGAACATGCGACACTTATCCAGCTGAGTAATTTTGACGTGTAACAAATTTCCCCCCAAAGTATGAAGTTAGAATATGCCAACTGATAACTGAAATACTTTGTAGACGTCCAAGCAAGGGTATAGACTCGGAGAACCTGATGGAAGCTACACACAAACATACAACAAATATCATGACATATTTCAAAACCCAAGGCAGGCATACCTATGCTTGGGTGATCAAGACTTTGCAAGATATGGCCACCATCAAATACACTGCGGATCCATAATTGTATTAATAGAAAGGTATAGCCACCGAAGATACAATGTGGATCTATACTCTGATGACTCAAACTAATCATAGCCACGAAGAATACACAGTGGATCTATGAGATAACAAGACATAGCCACGACCAATACAAAGTGGATCTATGTTACAGTGTATGTGTTCTTTGTCCAATAGAAATTCCTTCGCAGCCTGGGCAAAGCATATATCAAAGTGATCGCTCAACCCAGGGTCTTCTCACCAATTCCAATATGGTACGAATCTAACCATGTGAATAGATGTCTTGATGTCGAACATGGCAGAAACCACTTGATTACCATTCAATGGTGTAAACCGTTAACAAGCACGAGGGAAATCACCATTACTGTCAATGATTCCCAAGGTACCTTAGTACATTCTAGCGAATTTGAATAGATGAGCTGAGGTCGAACATCTGTGGAATCATTCAATCAGGGGTCAATGATGTAAACCCACTGTCAAATGTGAGGAGGCCTGCCATTGAGGCATGCAGGTCCCAAAGTACTAACTAGTTTCTAAGATTGATTCCTGGATAATGTGTTGAAGTTGACAGGAATAGACTCGTCGAGGGAGGGCCTTGATGTATCCCCCATCAATGACATGAAACAGACATGGATATGTAATTGGTAGAGCAAATGGACATGGAATGACACAGGTTTTGAGGCAAGATACTTGGGATGGCTGACTCTCGAGGCGGATACTTCCCTTGAACACTAAGGCACAACAAAAAAATATGACATGGACCAAAACTATGCAGTGGGTATCATGACTTGCGTCGGGTGAGCCAAAGGAGAGAAAGGAACTCAAAGGATTGGCTCAGTGCAGAGGTTCAACGGATTATGATATGTGCAAATGACAAAGTGTCGTGTTCAAGGGCAACTCTAAGAAGTGTTGGATGATGTTCTCAAGAGACTGCTTGGCTTGCTCCTTTCAATTTTTTCCCCCATCTAGATAGATGAGTACCTCTTTTTGATTTAATGATCTCAGGGAGGATAACACATGATCGATATAACTCACCTTCAATAAGTTCATTTTCCTTTGTTTAATGAACTGGAAGAAGTAAGGGTTCAGTCCCATATGGGTCTATCAAAGTGTGCTTTAACGAGTCCAAAGACAGAAAACTCGAAGGTTTTTCGGGATTATAGAGTTTGGAAAAACACTTAAAAGAGAACTCTCTCAGTTCCTTTTTCGTACAGTAGTCCAATGAGACCGAAAAAGGGTTAAAATATCCCTTGAAAGACGCCCTTTCTGATCTTTTAACGAGTGTGAAAGGAAGCAAGATCACTCGACAATATTTTCATATTTAGAGATTCTGAAAAGGGTTTAAAGGAGACTCCAGGGGGGTTCTTTTTTCGTATGCTCGTATCCGTACGGGTCCGAAAAAGAGATAAAAGTTTACCCAGTTATGTTCTCATATTGTCGATCTCAAGAACAAACTAAGACTATGCTCATAAGTGCGATAAGGTGAATAATCCATAAGGACTGCCAGGAAACCTACGATGCCAAAACTACAAACCAGGGTTTAGTGAAGCCATTATATCATTAGAGAAACCCAAAAAATGACCATACCTTATAAAAAAATGAAAATTTATAAATAACAATTGATTTGAAATTTTATTTACCATTTCATTTTGCAAGGATTTTGGAGTAGTGGTGATTCTCAGTTCGAAGTGGATCTTGTTTTGTTCACTGTCGGAGCTATGGTTGACCATTTCACTCACCGTTCGGACTAGGTAGGTGTCCATCTCTTTCTCTTTCAATTGCATGGTTTCACATCCATTTTCATAGCATTATTTATTTTAAAACACGAAGCCCTAAGTTGCCCCAATTAGAACCAAATTGGCCTCTTTGAAAATCAATGGGAAAACAGGATTTGTTTTGCAAAAACGTTCTAGGAATGGATGGTTAAGATGCCAACGCCCTAGAAGTCAATTAGATAGGTCATGTTTTTAGCAATGAATCCATGGGAAATCCCCCATGCATGCCCAAACAGCCATAAAATCGTTTTGATCTTTCAAAACATTTTTATCATTGTTTGATGAATGTTAAATGCTTAAGAGAGGGCGTGGTGGTTAAAAAGAGTGTGTGGTCACTTTTAAATGATGTGGGCATCTTATTTCATGTTTTAAATTGCTTTTGAAAATTGTTGAAATTGCCAAAACATGGAAATAATGAGTTTTATTTCTTTTTGTTTTGTAGGTAACTTTGGCAATCATGATTGAATGGAAAGAGAGGGAACATGAGATGGATGACTTAGCCACCTTACGGAGTCCTTGTACAGGGGATGATTTGAGAGATTGTGGGTTTCTCAAATTCTTCAAGTTGCAAAAGATGAAGAAAGAGATTTTATTGCTCGAACATATGATTGGCCTCTAGGATGTTGTAGAACAAGGATTCTGAATCGGCACCATGGATGATTTTAAGGATGGAAATTTATTTTAAAATGTAGAAACCTTGGCGAATCTTACTAATCCTTCATATGTCAACTATAAATGTTTGGCGATATTTTCGTAAAAATATTCAAATTTCTAAGTATTTTATATAGTTTTTATAAACTTTTGGCGATTTTTAAGGTAAAATAATTTTATTCTATAGAATTTGGGTGAATCATTTTTAAAATAGCGAATCTCGTTTTTGGAAAAACCATGGAAAATTAGCCCATGAGCGAAATTTAGCCCCTAAAATCATCCATAATCGGCACACAACTTTTAACCATTGATTTAGAAGACGTGTACTTTTTGACCGGCCTCTCGAAAAGTGGGGTCCCCATATTGTTCTCCGGATAGAGGGCGCTACCTGAACAAGTGGACGTGTATCTGGCATGCCACTGTATCCCAGGAGCAAGGCTGGTAGGGGGTAGAATCCCTATCAAGGATATTCGAGATTTTCCCCTCTGGTCTATACTTTTTTCTATCACGAGTGTGACAGGCAGCACTAGCTCTCATCTGACATCAAGATCGCAGGTGGCTTACGGTGTTCAGTGTTTGGAACCAACATTGTTCAACTGGAGTGCAGCGTTCCTTCGAAATGTGAAGGAACAGATCTCACGATCCAGGACTGGATAGAAGAAGTTTGGTTACGGTTCATTTTTGGTCTCATTTTTTCTAGAGCATATCCCCCAGATGTAGCCTCAGATAGCACTAGCGGTGTGACCAGTGGATGAACCTAGGATAGAGAGGTAAACTAGTCTATCTCCAAGGCTAGTGTCGGAGTCAGAGTTCCATTTCACTGGCGATTTCTTCGCCTGACTGAGATGGTAGTACCTCTAGATAGAGGACTTCCCTTATGCTGATGTATATTTCCACAGGAGCATGGACTTGATTTTGTCTGCGGGGGAAGACTGGGATGAGTCAGGTAAGAGACTGAGCCATACCTTGTCTAGTTTTTGTTTTTGTTTTTTTAAGTTTTTGATGTATATATATATATTTTTGGGTATGTAGAAGAGTTTTAACAGATGTATTGTTTTCAACATGCAGATAAGGGAACAATGTGCCTGACTGATGTACCGGTACCAGGACGTAGCAGGGGCACCCCAGTTGCAGCAGATCCAGTAGTACCAGTGATGGGTCTCCGGGAGGTTGAGAGAAACCTCCAAGGCCTTACGATGGGCATCCCTCCTCTGTGGAGTGGAGAAGTTCCTTTACATCTACAGCGGCACACTGTAGGAGTACTAGAGAATATTAATTCTCTATTGAGGCACGTAGTGCGCGCAGTGGTGTGTTACTCACAACACAACGTAATGCGGGGAGATTAGAGTCTCTCCGATGATCATGTTTTTGTATGCCTTGTCAGGCGACGTTGTATGGGTGGAAAGACCCAATATTTTTCTCTTCTACATACTTTTTGATGTAATACAAACATTTCAGTCATGCCATATATATATATATATATATATATATATATATATATACAGTTTTGATTTTTTATGATGCCAATGATTTATACATGATGATGTCTATGATGTGTTTTAATTTACATGTAATGTACAGTTTTTCTTTCCTTAAATCTTATATGTGGGCAAAATACCGATCCATGATATAATTAGCTAACGAATCCGAAACACTATTAAGTTCTCTTGGAATGTGTCTATATTCAATTTAATTGAACATTTGTTCAATATGGCGAACTTGCAAGTGTAGACGTAGCAGGATAGGACTACGGATAACGTAGATGCGGTTGAGTTGATAAACCACAAGTTGGGAGTCTAAGTAAATAATGATGCGAGAGATACTTAGGGAGGAAGCTTGGATCAACAGTCCAATGATAGCGTGATATTCTGCCATATTGTTGGTTGTTGGTCCTAAACAGGTACCTCCTAAACTCACCACCTCATCAAATTGGTAAATAACCCAAGCTGTCGAAGCAATGTTTCGGGTATGTCGGTTAGTGCCATTTGCGAACCCAAAAAAGATAGGAAAGTAAGACGTCATCTGTGCATGAAAACATAGGCACAGTCATGAGTGGCAATGGTAAAGACTCGAGCACACGAAATAAAAGACACACCAAACTAAAATACAGTAATATACAAAGTATGGATGCTAGGTGATCTAGGCATAGTACTTCTTAAGGTAAAGCCCTTTTCGGGGCTCTCCCAGGGAAATTCCATCATGATCAACTAATTCGTAGGCACCTTTATGTAGGACATGTTTCACGATGTAAGGACCATGCCACATGGGTTCTAACTTTCCTGTCCCCAATTTATCGTGAGCTTGGTCGTAAACGAGGACTAAGTCTCCTTCTGTGAAAGTCTGAGGGTGGACAGATTTTTCATATTGACTCTTAATTCGTTTCTGATGTGCCTCATTGGCGAGAGCATCATCGCGACGTGTTTCATCCAGTTTGGATAGATACAAGAATCATTCTTCTTCAGCAGAAGTATGGCGCAGGAGTTTGATTTTTAGTTTGAGTGATGGAATCTCACACTCGATTGGTACGATGGCTTCAATGCCATAGACCAACTGGAAAGGAGTAAATCCAGTTGAAGTTTTCATAGAGGTGCGATAGGCCCAGAGAGCGGAGAATAGTTGTAAATGCCACGATGTTTTGTTTTCCCCTACCATGCATTGGATCATGGTTTTTAGGACTTTGTTGATAGCCTCAACTTGTTCGTTCGCTTGAGGGTAGTAAGGGGATGCGTTTTCATGGTGAAAACCCAGTTTGACATGTAACTCACTCATCATCTGGTTTTTGAAGTGTGCACCATGGTCAGTGACAATGGCACGTGGTACACCAAAATGAGTTATGATGTGGTTGAAGAGGAATAGAGCTACAGTACGGCCATCATTCAGGAAGGTAGGCATAGCCTCAGCCCATTTGGTGAAGTAGTCGACAATGAAGATGATGTAACTGTGCCCCCCGACTGAGGTAGGCTTACACTGCATGAAATCGATGCCCCATTTGGAAAAGGGGCCGATGGAAATAATGGGGTGCAACATTGTAGGGTGGGTACGTGCCTTCTTGTTGAAGATTTGGCAGGGTGGGCATTTTTTGACGGCCTCGATGCAATCTTTGAAAATCGAGGGCCAAAAGTAGCCGACACATAGGATTTTTTGGGTTGTGGCCATCCTGGAAAGGTGACCGCCATAGGTGCCAAGGTGACAATCGTTCAAAATGCGTTCAGCCTCCTCGTGAATCAAACATCGCTGAAAGATGGTGTCAATACCATGGAAATACAAAGTGTCGCTGAGAATGATGTAGGAGTGAGAGTGGTGACGAATACGTCGATGCTCTTCGCGAGAGATGTTGGGATGAAAACGTTGGGTTTGAAGGTACATGAGAATGTCTCTGTAACAAGTGTCAGAGGTGATGATGAGGAAGAGAGATTCATTGGGGAGAGAATTTCTAGGTTCAATGTTTTCATCGGCACGAGGAAGAGCATAGATGAGCTCGACAAACACCAGGGATTTTTTGGCTTTGGCCTTCGTAAACTCAAGATCGAATTCTTGAAGAATAATGATCCAATTTGAATATTTTCCCCCAATTAATTGACGTGTCAAGACGTGGTACATAGGGTTGGATTCTGCGATTACCGTGGTGGTGCGTAATAAGATGTAGTGGAGGAACCTTTGGACAACGATGACGGCTACTAGAGCCAGTTTCTCAACATGCGAATATCTGAGTTCGGGTCCAGATAAACTCTTTCTCAGATAATAAATCATGTGTTCTTCATCATTGGGGTCTTCTTGAACTAACACCATCGCAATGGTGGAAGTAGACGCAGCCAAGTAAAGGATATAATCCTGTGTATATTCAGGGGGATGTAACAAAGGTGCATGGGTCAAAGCGTGCTTGAGAGAATCGAATGATCATTGAGCAGCATCATCCTAGATGAAAGGGACATTCTTTTGTAATAACCACATAAATCCTTTAGTGATCTCGGCATAGTTGCAGATGAAACAGAGAAGAAAGTTTTCTTTGTCTTGCAAACTCTGGAGTTGGGTTAAATTGGTAGGTGGAGGTAAGGCTAAGATGGCCTTGATATTTAAGGGATCCACCCTGATCCCATCTTTGGAGACAATGAAACCGAGGATTCGACTAGATTCGACTGCGAAAATGCATTTGTGTGGGTTCAGATGAATACAGTAGAACCGACATCGAAGAAAAATCGCTCGTAAATGATCAATGTGATCGGATCGATTTAGCGAATGTGCAGGTAAATCATCGAGATACGGTTCTGCTATATGTTTGATGTCATGAAAAGCGTATGACATGGCTCACTGGAAAGTAGCCCCAATATTTTTAAGGCCAAACGGTAGTTTTTGGTAGGCAAAAGTACCCCAAGGGCAGATGAAAGCAGTCTTGTGTTGATCTGCAGGAAAGATTTCAATCTGGTTATATCTAGAAAAGCCATCCATGAAAGAGAAGATTACGCTCCCTGCGCAATTGTCGATGATTTGATCGATGAAGGGCGTAGGGTAGTTGTCCTTGGGACAAGCTTTGTTGAGATATCGATAGTCAACACAAACATGGATGGTCCCTTGTTTCTTAGCAACCGGAACAAGGTTGGAGACTCATTCGGTTAAAGGGACGGGATAGATGAAGCTAGATTTTATAAGTTTTTCAACTTCTGCCCTCATAGCTGTGATTTTCTTGGGATGAACCGGACGAATCTTTTGTCGAACCGGTTTCGCATCAGGGTAGGTTTTGATTTTGTGTATGACGATTGAAGGGTCGATCCCTAGAATTTCCTCGTAACTCCATGCGAAGACATCGCGGAACTCTTTGAACAAAGAGGTGTAAGAAACCACTTCGTTGGGTGTGAAATTAGCACCAAGGTTGATGTTTTCCACGACACCTTCTTTGATTGAAATGTCAATCATGATCGTAGTAGAGATGTTACCCATGTTCCCCTCAGAAAGAGTATCTTGTGTGAGGATAGGAGATTGCATAGCTTCGGTAACATCGGGAGGGAAGACAAATCGTATGTCTTAGTGGATTTCTTCCAAGGGCAGAAAAAAAGAGGATCGATGGTGGTTATCATCCCAGGGAAAATTGTCAATGCTCAGCATTTCCATGATGGATTCGTCTGAAGGAAAAATGTGGGAAATGTAATCCATGATAGACGATAGGGAATCCAAACACGAGGGCACCGAGTAAGCATTGGGTGCCAATGAATGTGAATTGTTGGAAGAGGGAGAAGTAGATTGAATAGTTACGTATGCGGCCTCAGCTGGGCTAAGTGACATAGTGTCACCGAGCAATCGAATTCCAAAGGACTAGGTACAATCCATGGGTCAGATGATTCCAAGGATTGATAAGGCATAGTCGAGATCATATTGACAACGACAATATGATGTGCAATAGGTGGAAGTGGTGTAGGGAAAGTACCCATGAGGCTAGAATATTTCAATAAGCCAACACCAACACTTTCATACGTAACCGGGTGGTCTCCCAAAAAGGGAATGTTGTTGGTAGCAGGGATGCGAGCGTCGGGTGTACAGAAATCAAGCTGATCGACAGTAACAATTTTTCCTTGATGGGGGAGTTGTACACATTGAAACAACGACGAGGCGACGACATTCATAGCATAGAACCAAATTCTTCCAAGTAGTAAGTTGTAATCGAGGGGAGCATCAACCACCTCGACGTCAACGGTAACAGTTTTTCCGCCCAACTGAACGGCTAAGGATTCTAATATTCTGTGAGGATGAAAACCTCATCCATCAAAGGCGCATAACATGGTAGCGGATTTTTTAAGGGAAGGTGATTTCAAGCCTTTCCAACAGGCTAGAGACATGACACAGGTGGAGGCTCCCTCATCCAGGATAGTCCGGTGGATTTGTTGATTGTGAACAACAACATCAATTTGGAAAGCTAGCTGGTGGGAGAGTCACGGTTGATGGTCATCCAGATTAAACGTGAGGTTGTTTGATGACTCAGGATCAAAAGCACCTATAGCGGCTAAGAGCATTCTACATTGGCTGGGGCAATGTTGTAGAACTTCCAAGGCGGACATGGCACACGGGGCTTGGGCCAAATATTTTACAATGTTGTAATTTTGGGCATCCCGTGAATTAGGATTGAAGGTAGATTTCCCGATGGTGCTCTTAGGAGGGCGTAAGATGGATTCAAAAGAAGGTTTCTCAATCTGGAGTGGCCCGGATGGAGGGCTAACAGATGGAGGATTGATGGAGGATGGCAACGGGTCTGACGGAGAACCGTTAGCAATATTCGGCTTATCAGGTTTAACTGGCGTGTCATATGTCGCAGAACGGGTTGTTAGATTAACTCCATTAAACATGTAAATGTGGGCACTTGTCGATGCCTCATCATGGGGTTGGTTGGAACTGCCCCCCGGCGTGGGGGTTTGTGCAACCAAAGATTGTTGCTACGGAAAAGGCTGAGTGAGCATAGCGGGTTGTGAATTTCCCTTGAAAAGTTTTTCCACTTCATCGCGATGTGGGCAGTCTCGGGTGTAGTGATCATCATTGTTGAAACATACCTTGAATTTTTTATCTTGAGGATAAAAAATTTTGTATCTTTGAGTCTTTGCATTTTATAAATTTCCTAAAGAAAAAATTTCATCTCCGACGAATTCGCGATGCCTTTATGGTTCATTTTTGGACAAAGAATGATAAAACTCTAAATGAATATAAGTTTTCCAATATTATGCGAAATAATCTTTTAAAACGGACTTTGATTTAAAACTTAAGGAATTTAAATTTACATCGGGATATCGGGATTCAGAGTTTTGAATGAACAAATGTTCAACACAAATTAAATAGCGAAATCCCAATTCCCGATTTCCCGATACATTAATTCTTAATTAAAAACATCATTTACTTAAATCAGATTTAAAAAGGGTTTAAACTTTAAGTTAATCTCATCGCAAAATCGAGATTCGCGATTTTGTGAGAACAAAGAAACTTGTCATCATATTTTCCGATTTCCCGATCCCCGATTTCAGTTAATCCTTAAGTGAGGTTTGGAATTAATCTAATTACTGTTAATCATGATTAAGAGTAAATAATCATATCGGGATATCGAGGTTTGCGGTTTTGTGAGCAGCAGTTTTCATGACATTGGATTTCCCGATTTCTCGATCCCCGATTTCCCGATGAATGAAATCCCTAAATTTTATTAATCTGGATTAATTAAGATAATAAAAAGATTTTAACTTAAATAATACATCGCGATTTCGGCTATCGAGATTCTTCGATGACTTGTTTCCTTGAAATCAAAAGTTCTGAAACTCCGATAAGAATGTTTTCAAATTTAAATCAAGATTAACGCTAATTAATCATTCTTAGAAACAAGGTTTAATGTTTAAAATTTTGATAAATGATCTTTAATACGACAATTATCCAATTTGGTAAGTTTCTATTATATTCGAAAATACTGATATATCAAAAGTACAAATATTAAATGAATATCTTTGGAAATATCTTTTGCATTTAAGATCCTCAATTTCATAACAGAAGTACAAATCCCCATGCTTTTATGATATATTCGAAGTAATTTTTGAAACGTTTACATTCTCAATTTCGAAGCTAAATTCTGCTCTGTTATAGGTTTTCAAGTGAACACAGAGCTATGGCACCCAAAAAGGCTTCGAAGAAAAATGAGGAGCAACCAAAAGGTGATATTATTTCAGACACTACTGCATCTAGGGTACACTCTATCAATTCATGGAATGGAATTGCCTAAATACTAGAAGATGAACTGAAGTATGCGGCCACTGATTCAGATAATCATCTTCGATATATCGCCGAGACTGAGATGCATAAGGTTGTTGCACGTCTGAGACTTGTTTCATATACCGATATGGTCACCTGGGCACTGGATAAAGTAGATGTTCTGACCAGAAGTATTTTGAACAAGCAAGGAGCTGTTATCAGCTCATTCAGGCCTGAACATATCCAAGTAATGTATAAGCTCTCACCAAATTATAGACACACTTATAATTCTAAGTTTGTAGCTTCTTTTAAAAAAAAAGAGTGCATTGAAGGTGGCCAAACATACCCTGACATGATAAGAGGATGGGCCAGAGATGAAAACAAGTTTAGGGTCGATTTACATGGAATTTATGCCACCGCTTCCTTAAATGAATATATGGTGTATGTAGCAATGATGTTATGTAGACTTTTTGGGAGAAAGGATCCTTTTCATTTTAATGCATACTGGACACCTTTCTTAGAGGAAGTTTCAGAGGGACGCAGTTTTAATTGGCACAAAATTCTGTCAGATAACCTTACATCAGAGGTTATGAATTACAAAGCAGCTAGGTCAAAAGGACAGCCAGTGTCATTTTATATGTCAGCTTATATCATGGATGCCATTTGTTTTATGACTGCTTTCTGATTAATGAATTGGAGTTGGAATGTTTCTTGCCCAGAGCCTCTTCAAAAGTACCATTTAGCTCTCTGGGAAGAAAATGCAAAAAATGCTTTTTATGAGTTTTGTCATTATGTAATTATCCCTCTACACAGAATATTTTTTGGATGCGAACCTCCTCGCATTTCAAATACCATCATAGAAAATCTCAAGTCAATCGCTGACTAGTTCATTGAGGAAATGTTTTCCTATGTGAGAGTTTATGACTGTTATATTCCGCCTCATGCACTTCCAAAAATTTTACCAGACAGGTTAATATGCATAGAAGTGGCTTATCAGTTGGTAAATGGTGGTATTGGGCTAGAATTAAAAGCTCAACAGAAAAAGGCATGGCCATCTTTTCCTATTTATCTAGGAAAATTTGTTTTATTAAACATAGGCCATTATAAGGCAGAGGCTGAATCGATGAATGAAGTGAAATTAGAAAATATAGAGCACATGAAACACGACCCATACCAAATAATCAGTCGGCATTTCACACAATGTGGTTTGAAAGCATATGAACATGAAGTTTCAGTTTATGATGATGTTTTTAGAAATGCTAAATCTTATGAGGAAGTTCAGAGCAGAGTGCAAACCTTGTCACCTGATGCACAGGTGGGGTTTACATCTTTTCAAAAAAATAGACCACAATGTCTGCCAAAGATTTTACAAGGCGAAATGTCAACATCAGCGCAAGAGCAAGAAACAAATCCTCCGGGGTTTGAAACCATCATTCAATATAATTCAAGTGACAAAGATAAATTGAAAGATTCTGAAAATCCTTCTCAGATTACAGAGGGTTCTCAGACCAGAGAATCACAGACAGAAAAAGGAAAAGGAATTGAAACAAGCCCAATAATTCTAGATGATATCCTAGAGAATGTTGGGGGAACATCTTCACAGGAACTCGGCAGTCCTATTACAGCATTGACTCCACTTCAGTCTACTTTTGGAACCCCTCATGAAGGAGTTCTATATGTGAGTGATTTAGAGCCGATTACCAGAGATGAAATCCCTTCATCTGATTATTTTTTCAGTAAAAAATGAAGAGTTGTCTTGAAACAGGAATTACATCCTGTAGGAGAAAGAATGATCAAAAAACATAAAATTATCATTGATGGAAAGAAGCTAAATGAAGGAGAATTTGCTACAGAGCTAGCAGGAACCATGGGTGCAATAGCATCATCCAATATGTATTCTGTAGGAAATCTAACCACTATGCTAGAGCAAAAGGATCGGGAAATAATGCAGTTGCAGGACAGATTAAAGAAAAATGAAAAAATTATTGGCTGGGGAATACAAAAAGGTCTAGAACAAGCTAGACTCAAAGACATCCAAGAAATCCAAAAGTTAAATGAAAATTTGGATGAGGCAAAAAACATGATACAGGTTACTCAAGAACAAGTGAAAAAGTTGGGCAATGAAAATAAATCTCTGCAAGATAAAATCATTTCAATTACTAATCAAGTGATTGAAATGGAACATTTCAAAACTAAAGCATCAGAGATATATGCAAATATTGAGGAAGAACAACAGAAGATATTCTGTAATCTGGAAATCATCCAGAATTATTTTCAAGAATCTAAGAGGTCTATGGAAAAGATAGTGCAAAAAGAAAGGGAAACTAAAGCAGCAAGGAATTCTTTCCAAAAGATAATAACTTCTTTACAAAAAGAAGAAACTGGAAAATCACAGAAACTATCCATTTCAGAGCAGTTGAAAGGAGATATAATGATAAAAGTTTGGGAAACAAAATTGGAAGGATATAAAAGAATTACAAAAGGAGTCAATGAAGATTGTCAAAAGATCTTCGATTTTATTGAAAAAGATGCAGTACATATCGAGACAGATGGATTTTCAGAGTTGTTAGGAGAAATCAACATTAACAGGTATCAGCTGAAAATAAAAGAAGAACTTGAAGAAAAGAAAGTGGAAATCTCAAATATTAAAGTGGTCAACATTGCAAAAATTGATAAGTGGATGATAGCTTCAAGTTTGAAATTGGAGAAAGTTAAATTCACAGAGAAAACAATAGGAAGCCAATTGTCAGGCCTACAAAGAAGTTTCTTCTCTTTTGAAACAAATGAAGTACCTAAGGCTCCTAAGGTCTTGGTAAACTTTTTAGAGAAATATGTTCAATACATTGAAGCAGATAAAGAAAGTTCTTCAATACAAACTTAAAACTTTGTAAATACTTTTATTTTCATAATTTTGAAATAAATTGTAAACAGTTGACATTAGTTTATGCAACCGAAATATTAGGAAGTTGGTTAGTTACCAACGAAAGACTTTGATAGAAATGTATAAATATAGTTTCAAGAGGCTAAAACGAGGCTTCGGAAATTTTGGAAAAGGACAATTTTTGTAATATCAACTTTGAAGTTTATCGGAATATAAACCGCAACAAGATTCTGGATCCTGCAATTTTGTGACTATGTTTCTTCCCTTGTTTATCATCCTTTGTTTAATCTTATTCTTAATGCGTGTTTCTAACAAGTGAATCAATTTGAAGTTATATACATTATTGTTTATTGTTTCATACTGGTTTGGATGTTGAATGTATTACAGTCTTTCCTCTGAAATTACTTTAGTGATTTTAAGACCTGTAAACCTTCTGTTCCTTAATATCTAATTCTGTTAGAAATATTGTTTTTCTTTCATCATTATTTATTGAAGTATAAGATTGTTTCTAGATAAAAGCCTTATATTTCTTTATATTGTGTTCCATTGTTTACAATTTCAAAATTATTGCAAAACCAGGAAACGACCTTGATTGTGTTTTTACATTACTGTTTTAGATTTTAAAGTTGTTTCATTAATATCATCTCTGAAAATATGAAGTAACCAACCGATAAAAAACCTTTTAAAACCCTATCACCCATGACAGTCTCTAGTGGTAGACAACCAAATGTAGAACCTGGTCTTCAGGATCAAACCAGCATTGCCCTGAACTTATTTAACACCATTCTGCAAACAACAACCAATAGGGTTGAGTTAGAAAGATCGTGGGCTGCAATTGAACGTGATATAAGCATCCAAGAGAAACGGGAAGAAAGACAGAGACAATTGAGAAACTGAATCTGATCTAGTCTTTCTTTGTTTCTTTATTTTAAAGTATTATCATAAAAACCTTTTTCGGATTCCTTGACGGTATGTTTTAGAGCCTTAAAACATAAACTCAGGAACGACATTCACCACAAATGAGACATGGGAATTTTGGTTTTCGTTGCGGTTGTTTTTCGGCAGCAGGGGTTTGTGGTTGGGTTTTGGGTTGTTCATTGTTATTGTTCTTCTTTGGTTTGTTTCTCGCTTTCTTCTTGCCCCCAAGTTGTGGTGAATGGGTTGATTGGACCGCATTCACATCAGAGACTTGAGTTTGAGGGGGGGTATAAGAGGGTGCAGTCGAACTAGGAGTAGCTGTCGAAGAAGGCCGCTGGATCATTCTAGTAGACTGGGTAGTAGATTGAGTTTTGATGGAGCCAATAACTCCATCTGCATGCAAAGCAGTCGATGGTTTGGATGGATCGTTAGTGGAACGGGTAGCGTTCGGTATCAACTCGTATAGAGTATCAGATTGTGAATAGACTAAGTCTAAGTACTGAGCTCGAGCAATGGCTTCTTCCTCGATGACTACACCACCCATGGCAATGTCACGAGCAATCTGAGGTAACAGCGATTTAGTGAACCATTCTGCTAATAATTGGTCAGGAATGACCGCTTTGATTAGCCTTCATCATCATCTCCATTCATGGATATGATCGAAGATATGTACAAAAGTTGTCTGACAAAGGGAGGTTAATAGTTCAGTACTTGTCTCATATTGAATGGGTAGTTGGAAGTGCGTAAGGAAAGACATGGCGAGGGAGTTGAAATCGTGGAAAGATGCGTGTGGTAATTCAATATACCATTTCGCTGTGGAACCCGTAAGTGTTTGTTGGAAAAGATGAAAACGAATCGAATCGTCCATGAGGGAGTTGGATGAACACCACAAATGGAAAGTCATCACATGGTTGTTTGGGTCTTCTCCAGAATTTCCGTGGAATTTTGGGATATCAGAAGGAAGTTTAGCTGGAATAGCTGGACAAACCGGAGAATGATAAATAGGATCATTCATTAACCGAGACAAGTCTGGAAGATCCAGGGTAGCTAGAAAAGGTAGTTTTCGGTTAACCTGTGGGTAATGTTGGTGTGGTAGAGGGACACCAGTGGGGCCCAATACTGGTTTATGTGGATAATTATAAATCGTGGGCCCTCTCATGTGAGGTTGGTTTTGACCAAGGTACACAAGATTTGAGATTTTTTGAGAAGCATGTGTGAGCGGAGGATAACTGGATGGGTTTTGTGGGTTATAGGGTGGGTTTAGCATTTGTCCATAAGGGGGTTGTTGCGGAGTCTGAACATTTTTTCCTATGGAGAACTGTGGGTTTCCTTGAAAAGGCATGCTCCACGGATTGGGTGCGGCAGACACATTTTTTCCATGTGGTTGATGGTAGACTCCGGATTGAGGCTGCCCCCCAGCATGAGGGTGTCCCCCGAATGGAATTTGTCCTCTGGTGGGAGGATGCCCCCCAACATTAAGGTTCCCCCCGGATGGAATTTTTCCTCTGGTGGGAGGATGCCCCCCAGCTTGAGGTAGAGTTCCCAGGATTTGAGAACCAGACGTAAATGACTGACCGATGCCGCCAAGCAGGTTAGGACCACCAAGACCGGTCCCTCTGGGTTGTTGGATAGGTATGGAAATTCCCGGTATAACTTGGGTAGTAGTTTGGGCAGTGGTGGCAATGGAAGCATTCAGTGCCCTAAATCCAAAAGGGAGTGTAGGTCTTGATGTTACAGGTGTGCCAATCGGAGCTTGATTGACCACCGCGTTACTGACGGGGATAGTCAGAATGTGCGGGACCATTGTAGAATGGGCCGTCTGGAGGGGAATAGTAGACCTTGGACCAACGGACGGTATGTTTGGACCAACGGTTGGTGTGGCTGTAAAAGTGGTGGTACTAGTGAAATGATTTGGAGGTACGGTGTAGGAAAAAGGTATGTCAGCACCTTCTCCTGTTCCATAAAGATATCGCACCAAGTGTGGTGGAATTCGAACAACGTCTGCGGTCCAAAAAGGGTTATTGGCTAAAGGGTTTTGAGAAGACCCAACCGGAATGTCAGAAAGGTTGACGACAACAAATTCTCCAGCAGAATTTAGGTGGAGGATTTGTCGTTCATATCCCTCCGGAATGTGGTAAGCTTCTGGAGATTCTGAAACAATTCGAAAATTCTCCAAAGGAATGGGAACTTCTTCCTGGGAAGTTGTAGTATTTTGAACCTCGCTTTGTTGAAGAGATTCCTCCGTAGAATGAGGGGGTAAAGGGGTGTTTCCTTCCATATTTTCTGGAGGAAGTCCCTGTAGCCTCCGTGAGTGGCGTGGAGGGTCGATGTTGGTGAATAAGAGTTGGCGAAAGAGATCTATGGCCAACTAACGAAAAGAAACAGCACACGCTAAAAAAATCTAAGAATCACAACCAAGCAAACAAGACCTTCTTTTGATGACCACACTAGTTGGTGATGAAATCTAACGTCATGTGATCAAGTCTAGAAGGGGCAGGGATAGGGTGGAACAGTTACAATGGTGACCTTCTTAACAGACTTACGCCTTGGTGCAAGCTTCCACGCAGTAATTGTGGATTTACCCTCCAAGGAGCCCGAGTGAGTTTGAACAATGTCTGCTCTAGGTACAGTGAGACTTCCCGTCACCCTCACCTTGTGTAAGACCCTAAATATTATGGCCACTAAGGTTACCAATTCGTAGTCAGCCCCTGGGCGGGAACAATCGACAGTCCGATCCGAACGTACGGGCAGGGTATCGAGCCCGAAATCAACTAAAAGGATTCCACGCAGTAATTGTGGATTTACCTCAAAGTGACCCCCATAATACGATCTGACCACCACAATCAGTTAAACCACAGAGGGTTAGTCCCCGTAGCTTACTCGAATGCGACCTCATGCGTAACCCCTGTGTGAGAGGGGGATCCCAGGCAGACTTATACGACTATTGGATTTGACTCTCCCTAACTCAGGATGCTACTGCTTGTTTTGGAAACTTTGGAGAGTTATGCTCACAGCCTAATCCAAAGTACTAAGCCTAGTCTACTATTGGTGGAGGATCCTAGAAAAGAAAAAGTTCTAAATAATTTTTAATTAGCGTTGATTTTATGGTTGTTCTTTACGCAAAAGGGGTGCATGGAAGTGAAACGAATGGAATTGTGACTCAGGCCCAAAGAATGCATCAAATATGATAAGCAGTCATTTCCTTTCGATGAACATCTATCTAAGGGAGAGAGAAACTTCTTTTCACTTAACAAGCACGAATATGGAGTGTCCTCAAACAATTCTCAATCAAATCCTGATGCGATGCTAAAAACTTTTGAGATGCCTTCTAACATGCACAATCAATCATGAAGATGTTTTTTTATTGTTTTCATATGAATAATGATTAATTCAACACAATTATTATCTTGCTAATTATCTTCTTGTATGAATGAAAACCGAACTAGCATAAGCAAAAGTCATACAAACAATACACCCTTTCATTGCAATCAAAACAAAAAGCGAAAGAAAAGAAACAATCAAAGAGAAAAACAAACTTCACACCCAAAAGAAAAAATTGAAGAACAATAATCTTGACTAAAATCAAGATGAAGAGATCTATAGGCCTTTGATGACCTTCACCAGGCTTTTTACTCAGTTAAACAGAGAGAAAGACAATGCATGAGTCTTGGACTCTAATCAACAGAAAAACTCAATAACAATAGTGAAGAAGGCTCCAAAATCCAACTAGTAAGATGTTTGTTCTTCAAGAAGATAGATGTCAAGGCTGAAAGAGAAGAAGGATTGACTCACTAGGTTACCCAACAGAAGAGACACAGAGGCAAAACCCAGAAAAAACAATTCTGGAAGTTTTTTTGGCCAAAAGAGGCCTGGTGCTCTGTTGCCAAGGGAAAGGAGCATTTTAGTGCTCTGTGAAAAGCTATGGGGGAGCGCTGGCACTCTTTTGACACTAGGATAGGGGAGCCAGGTTCAAAAACTCCCAGAAATGTAAAAAAATCAAAAAAATACAATTCAATTCCGACACCTATGTTGAGTATGATGGGGTAGGGAGCCAATCAGCTCATGAAACCAATCAAAAGAGGAGTGAACCAGGTATAAAACAATCAAGGGATAGAACAAGGTCAATGAGGATAAAATCAAAACAAGAAGTTGCGATTTGAGGCTATCTACCCAGTGGAGTCGCCAGTTTCTGTTGTAGGAAAATCTCCCTGTAGACAGGTAGATCGCCTCTAAGAGATTAACCCTAACTCTAGACATAAAATGCTTAACGTAGAAACTGAATTCCTTTCAAATCTATCTAAACTAACACATGAGAAGGAAGGATGACAAAAGTACCTCTTTATCGACGTTTGTCCCTGCACGCTCCGAGTTGCACTCCAATCCTTTGCTCCTCGCTGAGTTTTGCAGACAAACAAGATACAACCACTTCCTACTCTATTGATATTATCTTGAAAACAAATTTATCAATTAATGATAAGTTCATGTAACATTAGACACAAACTAGAAAGAAACAGGCCAAGCGTGTCATATTAATGAGAATAATGACAATAGTACTTACAATCGTAGATGCGAATGCGACAACTTCGTCAAGTCCTCTTCGTCTAACCCTTGCCTGAAAGATCCACAACTTGGATGACATCATCTTCATTGATCACTCTCCTTTGGCTGAATGTGTGTTTCCTCCAAGATCATAGGTTTCATACTAGCAGTCCTTCCCCTTTCCACCATCATAGAGCCTGCTTATATAGGTTAAGAGGAGCTTAACCTATTGAGTTATCTTTAGAACAAGTTGGGAACTTCCTCCTTAGATTAGGGATCTCTTGATAAAACCAAGAATTTGAATACAACTGCCTCCTAATCTCGAAATATCCCCCCCTTATTCTCCTCAATGGGCCAACTACTGCTTCATATTAGGCAGCGCTCCCTTAGAAAGGGCATCAAAGCACTGTAGCGCTCCCTGGTAAGCTTTAGGGAAGTTCCAGTGCCTTTAATATGAGTAGCGCTCCTTCAGAGCGGGCAGGGGAGCATTATAACTCTCCCTGAAGCCTTGTAGGGGAGCACCAGTGCTTCTAGGGATGATATAGGGGAGCGCTCCCCCTCAAAACATTTGTTTCAGAGCTCTCTTCAGGTGTTAAGAGTTATTTGACTTTAGTAAACCAGTTCTCCTTCTTCAAATCAAGCACATGAGGTGTTCTAAGTGTCTCCTTAGTTTCATCAGCATGGTAGTATGCTCGAACATCGTTTGCGACACTCGTGACCAACTTGCGACACTTGCGAAAGTTGTAAGGAAGATGCGACACTTACGACAATTGAGAGGAACATGCGACACTTATCCAGCTGAGTAATTTTGACGTGTAACAAAATGGAACTTGGCATATATATCAATAGCTACATATTAAATTTGACAAATAACTTGATGATAAAAACACCTTGTGAAGGGTGGCCACAAATCATCCACTCATAAATGTCAAAAGGTTTATGAAAATCCGTCTTAGTAATGTATATTTTTGAAAATGAAGAGTTAGATTGTCAAAAGGCTTACGGAAATCCATCTTAGTGGTTGGATAAAGAGTTCTTATATTATTATACTTAGATGCAACATTGTCATGCATTTCCCATAGCATAGTGTTAAAGTGAATTGTAGTATCCAACTAGCATATTGGGAAAGGGAATTGTAGTATACAACTAGACGAGGGGGAGCTGTAGGTTATTGATGCAATGATTTATCATCATGTCAATATGCGTTTGTGGTACCAACACAGTTGCATATAGTTGCATAATTTGCATTGTTGCATAAAGTTTCATATAGTTGCATAAGTTTCATTGTTGCATATAGTTGCATATTGTTTCTAAAAAACATGATAAGTTGCATTGTTGCATATAGTTGTATAGTTCCATATAGTTGCATACGTTGCATATAGTTTCATAAGCTGCATATAGTTGCATAAGTTGCATATAGTTGCAATATAGTTGCATAAGTTGCATTGTTGCATAAAGTTGCATATAGTTTCATATAGTTGGACAAGTTGCATATTTTCATATAGTTGCATATAGTTGCATAGTTGCATATAGTTGCATAAGTTGCATAAGTTGCATATAATTGCAACATAGTTGCATAAAGTTGCATAAGTTGCATAAGTTTCATTTTTTCATTCTCATATGCCTAGGGAGTATGAGAATTAATTGACACAAATATGCACACTACTAAATTCCATTGAGTGGATTCATGTAGAGATTAAAGATCCACTAGTGTTTAATGGCACAACTAATGCCACAAAGTTTATGGAACACATAACTTAACACATCATGTTTGAATAGAGGGTATAAACATTGGATATCACTTTGGTATATATCCTTGAA
>ML812802.1:212486-223107 GCA_009831015.1 Picea engelmannii
GAAGAATATGGTGATAGTAAAGATTGATAGATCATAATTAAGGATACAAATTATTAGTTAATCATACAGTACTTGCACACATTAGCAATGGATGGGATTCTTGACTACTATGTGTTGGATCATGAATGATAGGTGGTGCTCTAGAAATCCCATGGTGGACATAGAAACATACATTATAGTGAGAAGACACAACTATCACAACATACATTATAATGAGACATGTTGGATTCTAGTATCATTCAATTCAAGGCTAGAGTGCACTCTCCACTCCATTATTCATATTATTATTTTCATTCACTCCTATCAATACATATTCTCCCTTTATCTTCTATCATTTGTTTACTTAGGGTTCATATGTGTGTGTGTGTGTGGTTAAGATTTCGTATTAAAAATATGTTATATTTGTATTAGTCAATGTAAGAATACAAAAAAAGGTTTTTCCCATAGTGTATGATTCATACTTTGTTAAAAACATTGATGCTTGTCTACCAAAAATGCAATTGTATACTTTCATGAGGATTGTGAACTTATACTAGTACAAAGCCTACTTAAAAAAACACGTCAAAACCCTTACCTTTTTATTGTCCTTTCACCAGATCCATTAACCCATACAACTTGATAAGAGTTGTCCACGAGATGTATTTCCATCACCAAGACCTGCATGAATCATAAAAGACAAATTATTTATATGAGTAAATAATTAATAAGAAAATAAACATGCATTTAGTTATGTAAAATACTCTAGAAAAAAATTAAGTGGTTGCATACCTTAATGAGCTTCTCTTTGTTTCGAGAATAGGTTATTCTCTACTGAAAAGGTCAAACCACGTGAAGGTGGAAGCTCATATGGCCCCTTCCCCCCCTCACATCGCTCGCAATTCCCCATACCCAACAAATGATTTTCTTTATATAGAAAACACATAGACATTCATGCATAACTAGGATAGTCATCAAAACATATGAACATATAAACATTGAAGCATATGAACATATAAACATATCCAAATACAAGTCATGAATTTATACATCTAATTTTTCTTTGTTTTATGTTTTTTTACATTCATAAAATTGAAAATTGGGGTATCATAATCATCCAAGGACATTGTATTCCGTGTGCCCTATCCTTCTATTATTTGTGTGTGCTCATGTACCATACTTCTGGTATGTTGATGAGAAGGGTGTCGAGGCATGATATGTATTTTATGAGAAGAATGAAATGAATATAGATTATTAATAGGTGCTTAACAAAAAATAACATAGATACAGTAAAAATGGCTTTCTATTCAATAACGAAATAAGATGAAACTGTAAAATGCAGTAGAAACAAGCTTGCTGGAATGGTGGCGACTTATCTATGAGAAGAGATGTGATGGTTGCACACATTCACAAGAAGAAAATTACAATGAGGATTTGAAGGAATTTTTACAATAAACAAGAATTCTCAAAACCCTAGACATCAGAAAACCTAACCCTAGGAGATGAAGCGCCAAAAGTCATGTGGGCCCCGTTTGGGTAAGATAGTACATCAACTTCTCGGGGTCGTAACGTTTGCATACGATCTTTGTTTTAGGCGTGTGATAGCCCGTTGGAAAGGTATCATCGAGGAGATTCATTTTTGGGGCTCAATCATGCCTTTGGCTATTATTTAGAATCTCGATTCTGAAAAACCTTCATTTAGGCCCTCAAAATGGCCCCAGAAGTTAAAACTGCTAAAAATAGTAAATTGGCAAAATTGTTAGAAAACTGTTTTGAGCTAGTTGGAAAAGGTGGGTGGCCACTGATATCCATCTGGATCAATCCTCCCTCCTTAGGAATAAATGGTCTCCATTTCATTGAGGTCCCCCATCATATGAGGAAATTTCTGCTGAATTTGGCCCCGGGTGAGCCACTTGCCTTGGTGCAGGAGCTTCCCTTCTTTGACAACTCGATAAAGCTGGATCCTTTGTTGTCAAGTGCCCTTGATATCTATGTCCACAATATGATCATGGTATGCCTATTGTATGCAGTTAGGGTTGATATCTATTGGTTTCAGTTGTTCTGCTACTTTCGAGGTGTCCAATAATGGTGGGAAATAAGGGTGAAGGAGATCCACATTGAACACTGGGTGCAGGGCAAGGAAGGGAGGAATGTTGATCTCAAATGCATTATCCCGCATGGCCTTGGTGATAGTGTACGAACCATAATGGAGTGGGTGAAGCTTCCGATGGGGTCTTGTAAAGCATTCTTTCTGCAAGTGCAACCAAACTTTGTCGCCCACCTGAAACTTATGTGGCACCCGATGTTGATCATGGCACTATGTGTACTTGTCATTGGACTTCTGCAGGATATCCTGAGCCTATTGGAAGATGTGCTTGATCCTCTCAATGAACTGAGTGGCTTTTTCAAATTCAGTTGGAGTAGGAGATGAGTCGGTCAAGGTGACCACAAGGGGAAGTGCAACATCTATGGAACCCAATGGTTGGAATCCCAACCCCACCTGAAATGGGTTGTGGTCAGTTGAGCTATGCAGGGCTCGGTTGTAGCTATGTTGGACATAGGGAAGGCTCTCATCCCATGTGCGAGGGTTCTTTGAATTATACATGTGAAGGATATCCACAATCATTCGATTTAAAAGCTCAGTTTGGCCATCTGTCTAGGTGTGGAAGGTCGTGGATTTGGTGAGATTGGTGTCCAGCAGTGACCAGAGGCTTGAAAAAAATGTGCTAAGAAATCGACTATCCTGATTTGAGACAATGGTTCGTGGGATTCCAAAATGTACCCAGACTCGTTCAAAGAAGAGATTAGAATTGGCCTCTATTGTGATTCTCTTCTTGCGGGCAACCAGAATCGCCATCTTAGAAAAGCGATCAACAACCACAAAAACACAGTCATTTCCCCACTTGGTGGATAGGAGGCCCGACATGTAGTCCATTGAGATGGATTCCAATGACCTATCAGGAGTAGGAAGAGGGGTGTATAGGCCCTGTTTCTTAGTGGATGGTTTGGCAATAGTGAAGGTAGTGTAGGACCTGATATACTTGCTGACCTCCTGTCGAAGTTTCAACTAGTAGAAATGTTTATGTAGCATCGCCACTATCTTTTCGATGCCAAAGTGTCCTACCACCCGACTGTAGTGGGCTTCCCAGATCAGCTTCACTCACTCACTTGATGGAAGATAGATATGGTCTATATGACACAATAACCCATCCTAAAGATGGAAATTATCGACACCCAACATTTGGTAGGTGATGGTGAAGTCGGGGTCTGTCTCATAGATTTGGGGCCATCCAGATGTCTCATGGCCGCAAGAGTCTAGCACCATGGTGAGTGTCATGACTGGTGGTCTACTGAGGGAATCAAAGATGCGATTGGTGCTTCCTGTTTTATACTTGATGTTGAGGTGGAATTGCTGCAAGTATGTGGACCACTTTTAATGGCGGTCATTCTGCAATTTTCCTTGTGTCTACATGAACTACAATGGCTTATGATTAGTGTGGATGACTATTTCCTTACCAAGAATTTAATGTGTCCACTGGCAGTAGGATTGTACAATGGAGTACATTTATTTTTTGTAAGTAGGGTACTTATGGATAGTATCTGATAGTGTCTCACTATGATAGGCCACGGGGTGGACATGCTGAGTGAGAACGATGCCCACAACATAGTCTGAAGCATATATCTTGATTTCAAATGGATGCCATAGGTTTGGTAGTGAAAGTACTAGGGATGAGAACAAGCGCTGCTTCAAATCATCAAATGATTGTTGTTGGGATCGGCCCCATGCAAATTTCTCCTTACCACCACCCCTGTTTATTTGTCTAAGGGCCCATGCAATATGGGATAATCCCAACACGAACCTACGGTAGAAATTGGCAAGGCCCAAGAATATCTAAAGCTCAATGAGTGTTGTTGGGGCTGGCCAGTCACGAATGACATGGATCTTGGCTGGATCCACATGTATTCCATGTTGATCAATGATGTAACCTAGGTAATGGACCCTGTCCATGTCGAAGGAGCATTTTTCTAATTTTTCGTATAGCTTGTGTTGTTGCAGGGTGTGTAGAACCTGTTGAATATGATGCAAGTGTTCAGCCCAAGTCTTGTTGTAAATTAGAATGTCAAACAGATACACCACTACAAAATTATTGGTGAATGGTCACAGGATATCGTCCATCATCCTCATGAAAGTGGCTGGAGCATTTTTCAAACCAAAGGGAATGACCAACCATTCAAAAGGGCCTTCCTTTGACTTGAAGGTGGTCTTACATACATCTATTTATTCTATCAAGACCTGGTAGTAGCCAAACTTTAGATCAATCTTATTGAAGTATTTGGCCCCCATGAGTTGATCAAGGAGGTCGTTGATTTGGGGAATCGGGTACCGGTTTCTGACTGTGATTTTATTCAGAACTTAGTAATCAATACAGAGTCGCAAGGTTCCATCTTTCTTTTGTACCAGCACAATTGGGCTCCTGCAAGGTGATGAGCTAGGATGGATGTGCCCCTTGTGGAGAATTTCTTGGATTTGTTGCTTAATCTCCTCATTCTCTAACAAAGAGTGGTGATACATTGGCCCATTGGGAAATAGCGTGCAAAGGGTCATATCTATGGGGTGCTTGACTTGGAATTGCAGAGGTACCCCTGTAGGTGAGGAGAAGATATTCGGGTATTCTTCCATGACCTTATCTACTTGCTTCTTTTGTGTGGAGAAGTTGGCCACAGAGACCCTAGATGTGGCTATGATCTTTCACTTATTCTGAGAGCGAATAATGAAGAAGACAAAATTCCCCATATGAGAGATGACCTTCCTGCATTTCTTAGTAGAGATCAAGGAAATACCACTAGGTGGGACTGCCTCAGGTATCCTGTACAATTTCTTGTTCAAACTAATAATAACACTATGAGGCCTAGACTCATATACAACATGATGTTTCCATAAATAAGGTTGTTCCAAAAGAACATCACAAAATTAAAGAGGAGAAACATCACATAATGCCTTGTCTTTGAAGGGCTTGATGTCATACGACAGTCGACACTGTTGGATGACGTGGAGATCGATTCCTTGGTGGAGCCATCCAATGGTGTAGGGTTGTGGGTACAACGTTATTGGCAGGGTGAGCCACTTGACGAACTCTACTGATATGAGGTTCCTATGGCTATCGCTATCAACGATGAAGTGCAATGGGGTGCCTTTTACCCACATCTGTGAATGGAAGAGGCGTTCTCCTTCTTCTGGCTCATCTGGTTCACCAAGCTGGAGCTTGGTGATAATAATGGTGGCACTAGGTTCCGTTTCAATTATCTATCTTCCCCTTTCTGGTTTTGGCTCAGAGTCAGACTCCACATCTGATTCATAGGCTTTCACTTCGGCCACCAATGACTTCTTTGAGTGGCAGTCAGTAGTGTTAAGCCAAGGGCTCTTATGGAAGTCCCACCACTTCCTAGTATCTCTCTTTGTCTTTCTGGTATCCTTCTTTACTTGTTGCTTGGACTAGTTTCCATGATACTATCCATATTTGATCTATCCTTTTTTCTGTGGGTTGGGGCCGCTCTTTCTCAGCTTTTGTTGTGAGGGGTTCCCAAGCCCAAATTGTCATGTCTTTTGTTTGAGCTTCTGCTCGATTTTTGACAGCATATCGGTAGGCCATGCCCAAGGATGAGATGTCTAGAAATTCCATTTCAGTATGGATGTATCTATGGAGAGCACCGTGATACTTGAGCACCAGATTTCACTCTGAATCTTTGATACCTAGCTTGGTGCACAAGGTTTGGAAGATATTTGTGAAATCGAGCACTGCTTGGTCTCTTTCTTGTCCTAGTGTGGTCAATTTGGTATACAGGTCGTCATAACTTCCGGCAGGGTAGTATTGTTCCTCAATAGCATCCCTGAAGGATTCCCAGGTGGTCGTGACTAAAAATAGTGAGGTTTCCTTTATTTCCTTTTGCTGACATAAATTTTCCCACCAATCTTTGACATGGGGAACAACTTTGAGGAGCGCAAAAGTAATATTTTCTCTATTCGAAAAGTTATGGACAGAAAAATACACTTCTAGTAGATTCAACCACTTGTCTACAACAACTGCGTCTACATGAACTTAAAATATAGGAATATTGAATTTTATTTGTACCTTGATGGGGGCGGCACCTCCGTTTGAAGAAAATGCGTCGCCTATTGGTAGCCGCCGAAGGATTTGCGTGAAACTATCCATCATCTCGTTCCTCTGTTGCGTGAGGGATTCCTCAATCAACAGTTTGAAAGGATATCCTGTCCCATCATCTTTCTTTTCTCCTACCATGAGAGTTCACTTGGGTGTGTGAGAGATTCTGTCCTCAAGAGAAATAATCTCAAGACCCAACTCTTTGTACTCTGACCTCGTTGGGGACATGCATTAAGATGACAAGGAGCAAACCACTTTGATACCACTGATCCAGATTTTATGAGAAAAATGAAATGAATATATATTATTAACATGTGCTTAACACAAAATAATAGAGATACAGTAAAACTGGTTTTCTATTCAATAACGAAATAAGATGAATTTGTAAAATGCAACGAAGACAAGCTTGATGGAATGGTGGTGGCTTATCTCTGAGAAGAGACGGGACGGTTGCGCCCATTCGCAAGAAGAAAATTACAATGAGGCTATGAAGGCATTTTTACAATAAAAAAGAATTCCAAAAACCCTATACATCCAAAAACCTAACCCTAGGAGATGAAGTGCCAAAATTCATGTGGGCCCCGTTTGGGTAAGTTAGTACATCAACTTCCCGGGGTCGTAACTTTTGCATACGATCTCCGTTTTATGTGTGCGATAGCCCGTTGGAAAGGTATAGTCAAGGAGATTCATTTTGGGGGCTCAATAAATCCTTCAAATATCATTGAGGATATAGATCCAAAAAAACCTTCATCTAGGCCCTCAAAATGGCCCCAGAAGTTAAAACTGCTAAAAATAGTAAATTGCCAAAATTGCATAAAACTGTTTTGAGCCAGTTGGAAAAGGTGGGTGGCCACCGATATCCATTTGGATCAAGGTATATTTTTAGGGTCGTGAACTGTAACAATGAAAATGATCATATCGATATGTTGAAATATAATTGAAATAACTAATTCATTATTTTGATTAACATTACATTATTGCTCTTTACCTGTCTGTGTAGCTGTGACAGTTGGTGCGTTAATTTCTTGTCCACTTGGTTCCTCTCATAGTTCACCCTCCTGAGCTACATTCTCTTCAATTTTGATAAGATAATATATAAGTATAATTCATGAAATAAATATCTACAATCACAATAAATATTTCTAATTTTGAAGCATACATACCAGAATGGATACTCTGCTCTACACTGCCATTGGACATGTGCACCCTTGTATGACGTGGTGTCTACTGAATACCACTAGATTCACTACTACGGTATCATTGTTGCCTAAAAAAAAACATAAATACTTAGTTAAGGGTGATATAATAAAATATGAATAGACTTTACAAGCATGCTACTGTAGTTTCCTTATTCATTTGATTTACCTACGTGGTTGGGGAGATAGGAGTTTGGCCCAAGCTTTTTCTATATTCAATAACACTTTTAAAACCATGATTTTAACCAAGATTTAGGTCCTCCTCAGTGGAAGCAGTGTCGAACATATTTAACTGCAATGCATAACACCATTAAAAATACCAATAACAAGTCCCCGAGGTGTAGGACAGTCGGTGATGGAGTGTGTTGTTAAGCCACTCCGTGATGTTAAAGTCACCGGTTCGAAACTTGCGGGGACAAAAAATCCAACCATGTTAAGGGTTGGTGTGGCTCAGGCCGGGTGCGATCCCCGGGTGATTTTGATGGCTTAGATGCCCCTGAGTTGCGGTTTCTCAAGCCATAGGTTAATCGCGTAGCCAACAGGTTCCACACAAATTAACAAAAAAAAAAAAAAATACCAATAACAAAAACATATATTTGTTCACTACTATTAAATAAATATTAACCATAGTTAATCATTTAAATATTACTATTTTGGATTTTAGTTTTCTATAGCCACCCTAGCCTATTTTATGTTGGCTGCGTTTTTCCACTCTGGCCTTGGTTGCTTTGGAGGTGTCTGGTATCCTACATATGGAATTTTTGAAAAAAAATAGATATCGGAATTTTTACTTAAAATGGGAAAGAAAAACATAAATGATCATATTTCACTAATAATATGACATGTGTTGTACCTTGCTTGACTAGCTCGTGGATGTCTTCCTTGTTTTTTAAACAAGTTCTCCTTTCCATCCTCTATTAGAACCTTCCACTCTTTCTCTGGAACCATGGGAGGGCACTCATTCTTGAGGTCTAATTGAAATTTCTCCCTATACTGGGCCCTGTCATATTTTAAATTCTCGTTAGCTAAATTTGTAACCACTTTCTTGTTGAAAGTGTCAATGAACAACTTTACGATGTGGTCTATTAAATCATCTTTCTTTTTTCTATCTTGGCCATTCCACCATTTGTGAAGGGTGGGGCCAAACAACTCCAATGCTTTGTCATTTAAGTTTCTAGAGAAACCATTGTTTCCTGCAAAACGTGTTATCCATTAATTTATAATAATCTCAACAAATGTCCATTTCAATTTCATGAAAAGAATGAATCAATTAATTAAAAATTACCTACAATATTCTGAATCTTGATTGGAACACATGCATCATCCACTAGAAAGGTGACATCTAGTGATCTAGTTATTTCAATTCATTCTACTCCATGCAGAATAGTATCCTCTCCATCTACATTACGTTCCTCTCCGAAGTCATGTGGAGTCTTGGGCTCTGGCTCATCATGCTCCGACGTGTCATGCTGGTCAAAATCATTTCGCTCATCAATGGATTCGAGGGGAACCTCAAGAGGCTCAAAAATCCTCACTTGCACTTTTCTAAAACGACATTTTTTTGCATTGGACCATCATTGCTACCTATAGTAGTTGCAGAATTGACAGGTTCCCCACGCACGGGGTTTAAAAACTCCTACAAATGGAAAAAATTACTTTATCAGATCATATACAAAATATAAAACAAAAAAATGGATATGAAATTGTCATAGCTGATAAAAATATGTGAAGATGCCACCTACCCCAAAATTAGTTATTGTATTTTGTAGCTCTACAATTCTTGCCCTGTCCTCCTATGTCAGGGGTCTTTTGCTAAGAAAACCTAGATATTTTATGTTATCCTTCTTCAAGGCCTTCGTTATAGTTGTCATTGGGTCAATCGAATAAAATATTTCGTACTCATAATTATCCTTAGTGGGAGCCTTCCCACGTTGACCATGCCAAAATACATTGATGAATAAAATTAATGAGATGAACTTTAACATTTGAGAAATTTAGTTGTTGTAGTCATAAGTTGTTACTGTATTTAACATTTACCCGGTGAGGCACAATGGGTGCCTTTCCACGGTCACCCTGGACAGACACAGCGGGTGATTTTCATACACGGTCACCCTAGACATATGTTGACACAATAAATCAATCAACAAAAGTTATGAAATTCACCTGTAACATTAAAAAAATGAAATATTGCAGTAATATCAGAAAAAACAATAACAAAATTTCAGAAATTTAGTTGTTGTATTCATAAGTTGTTACTGTATTTAACATTTACCTGGTGAGGCACAACAGGTGCCTTTCCATGGTCACCCTGGATAGATGTAGCGGGTGATTTTCGTACACGTTCACCCTAGACAGAAGTTGACACAATAAATCAATCAACAAAAGTTATGAAATTTACCTGTAACATTTAAAAAATGAAATATTGAAGTAATATCAGAAAACAAATAATGAAATTTCATAAATTTAGTTGTTGTAGTCATAAGTTGTTACTTTATTTAGCATTTACCTGGTGAGGCATTGTTACACATTATTTTCGTCATCCCTATGATCGTTAATGATGTAAACCTATATGTTGCCTTCAGAGGGGTTAGTGACCTAAGTTCCTAAAGAGAGAAGGGAGAAGAACTTCTCCTGAGAAAAGAAATTGCTTTTTCCTATGTAAAAACCTTATAAAAAGGGATGTTCGCAGGTTGCTATATAGGCAGGGTGCGAGAATGACCAATTCTCGCAGGTTGCACTATAGGCAGGGTGAGAGAATGACCAATTCTCATAGGTTTCACTATAGCTAGGGTGCGAACAGTTCGCAGGTTGCACTATAGCTAGGGTGCGAACATTCCAACACGTGGGAAAAAAGAGCGTTTTCGTGAATCTTCTAGAAGGAGAAGATTTTATGGTGAGGTGGCATCCGAATGGTTTGGATCTTACTCGCTTTCATGATTTAGTGGGATCATCCTAACCTCCTCACCTTATCTTCTTCAGCTTATAAAAGGAGAGGAGCTCTCATGGAGAAGGGGTTCTTTGGCTTGGAATTATTATCTTGGTTGGAGTGGCTTTGAGATTTTCTTTGTCAAGATAGATTGTGAGTAGCTATCAGATCTATGGTTTCAGAATCCTTGGAGCAAGAAGTGTGTGGGGAACGAAGGAAAGTTGTAAGGGACCTTACGACATCAAGGCCATGGTTGTAATCTCTCTTTCACATTTAATATGATACAGTAATATGATTCTTTCCTATAAAGCTTGTTGTGTTTTATTGTATGATTCCTTGATCACATACATAGGTTTATATTG
>ML812802.1:223157-241926 GCA_009831015.1 Picea engelmannii
AGCGGGAGCAACAAAGACTATAGGAAGCGATCATAAGGTATGTCCATGATTCTTGCCTCTTAGTAAATTCAATATTTAAAACTTAAGGAAAGCGTCCTATTCTGTCCTGTTTTGTTCTAGATCCAGGTGGATCTAGGGAGATCAGTTTGTGTCTACACTCACGGATTTATCCAATAACAGGCACAGCAGGTGCATTTCCACGGTCACCTTGGACAGATGTAGTGGGTAATTTTCTGCCACAGTCACCCTGGACAGATGTAGTGGGTGATTTTTTTCCACGGTCATCCTGGACAGATGTAGTGGGTGATTTTCTTCCATGGTCAACCTGGATAGATGTTGAGACAATAAATCAATCAATAAAAGTTATGAAATTCACTTGTAACTTTAAAAAAATGAAATATTGTAGTAATATCAGAAAAAAAAAAAATGAAATTTCTGAAATTTAGTTGTTGTAATCATAAGTTGTTACTGTTTTCAACATTTACATGTTGAGGCACAGTGGGTGCCTTTCCACGGTCACCCTGGACATATGTAGCATGTGATATCTCACGATCACCCTGGATAGATGTTGACACAATAAATTAATCAACAAGAGTTATGAAAGTAATTTTAACATTAAAAAAATGAAATATTGAAGTAATATCATAAAATAAATAATCAAAAATGAAATATATGTAGTAAAAAATTGAAATATTGCAGAAATAAATTGTAAAAATGATTGATCAAATGTTGAGTTGAATGGTATGTAAGATATTTACCCCCATATTCGCACTCCCTCCATCTATTCGATTTAAGCTCTAATCGATCAACAAATCTTCACCTGGAACTAATGTTTTTGTTGCACATACAAATATACTATTTCCTTCGCGTCCCTCAAATATGAAATTTGATTTCTTAGTTATTTCCACTGGTCATGTACTATTTATAAAGCCCACAATGTTTCCAGTTTCTTTTGGCCTTCCATCAATATACATAGTTTCCCCTTTATTTTGATTGTTATCTACTAGTTGTAAATAATTTGCGGCAACTCTGTATCTCTGCATACTTTGTGTATATCAGACCAACATCAACCAATGATTGTATTTGTATAATGGTATGACATACTCCATCAATTCAATTACAATTCCATAGCCAAACTTTATGCCATCCATGGAAAATAACCCCAATCCATGTAAGGATGAAGGAGAAATGCGATACATCCTCCCACCGATGAAGAAATCTATGTGCACTTCAGGTAGCTCCTTAGGTGCCCATCATTGCAATAGATGTTTATATATCAAGGGAAACTCAATGTCACCTATTCTCTTAGCATCATAATTACATGACCCTCCATTGGAAATAAAAAATTGCATGCATATACGAAATATTTTCCTTACCTTTTCAAATCTAGTTGATCTAGAACCGGTAGATCTAGTACAACACGTCTCACTTTCAACCTCTCTTAGTATATCTTGATCATCACTCGAGGAAGATAGATCCGACAGATACCTATTTTGTGGTACCTACACTCATTAAAACAAGAAGATAAGTTATTGTGCCAATATACATTTTTGGTACCAACACAGTTGCATATAGTTGCATAAGTTGCATTGTTGCATAAAGTTGCATATAGTTGCATAAAGTTGCATAAGTTGCATAATTTTTAGTGTTGCATAAAGTTGCATAGTTGCAGTTAGTTGCATATAGTTGCATATGAAATTGTTGCAATATAGTTGCATATAGTTGCATTGTTGCATATAGTTGCATAGTTGCATATAGTTTCATATAGTTTCAATATAGTTGCATAAGTTGCATCTAGTTGCATATAGTTGCATAAGTTGCATATAGTTGCATAAGTTGCATAAGTTGCATATTTGCATAAAGTTGCATATAGTTTCATAGTTGCATATAGTTGCATATTTGCATATAGTTGCATACGAAATTGTCATATAGTTGCATATAGTTGCATAAGTCGCATATAGTTGCATAGGTGTATAAGTTGCATATAGTTGCATATAGTTGCATAAGTCGCATATAGTTGCATAGGTGTATAAGTTGCATATAGTTGCATTGTTTCATAAAGTTGCATGTTGCTTAAAGTTTCATAAAGTTGCATAAGTTCCATAAAGTTGCATGTTGCATAGTTGCATATAGTTGCATAGTTGCATATAGTTGTATATTTGCATATAGTTGCATATGAAATTGTTGCAATATAGTTGCAATATAGGTGCATAAGTTGCATTGTTGCATATAGTTGCATAGTTGCATAGTTGTATATAGTTGGATAAGTTGCATATTTGCATATAGTTGCATATAGTTGCATAAAGTTGCATATAGTTTCATATAGTTGCATAAGTTGCATTTTTGCATAAAGTTGCATATAGTTGCATAAGTTGCATTTTTGCATAAAGTTGCATATAGTTGCATATAGTTGCATATGGAATTGTTAGTAGTTTTTTTATCAAAATATATCCCCCGATGCTCAGTGGGTAAATGGATTTGAGACCCATCAAAGAGTTCAAGTGGGGATCGATAGTTTGGAAATCCATGATCCTGGAATTTCACATATTTGGAAAGCGCCTTTAGTGGGTGGTGGGGAATGGAGGAAAGGTTCGATTTGGCAATAATGTTGGGGTTGGTTGTGACAGATATTACAAGATGATCAAGTTGTTGTTTAATCCATTGCATGCATAGGGTGTAAATGGATAAGGGAGTTGGAGTGGCTTTTCAATAGTGATGTTAACTCATTATTGGAGGATAAAGATGTAAGGAAAAAACACCATTCATTTCCTCCTTTTGTGCTATGGGCCATGTGGGTGGCATGAAATGGATATAGTTTTAAATACAATGGTTAATGATGGGAGGTGTTGATATCTAAATATGTCTAAAAACAACCTTAGTTTAACATTAATTTATCAACTCGAGGATTCGTCTTTTATCTCAAAGAATATCGACAAAGTCTATGCAGATAGCTTATAGAGGCTAAAATCGTGTAGAGAAAGAAGATCCGAGTTTGTCAACAATCAAGTTCCTCAAACATTCATTAAAGATTCTAGGGATTGAAATCTAAAGATATGCAAAAGGAAAGGAACTAGCTAATCTATTGAATTCATTATAAGAGCAGTAATTGAATCTAGATAAAGACTTGTAGGAATTGCTATCATTATGAATCAGAATTGATGAAAAGAAAAAGGTGAATTACTCCATATATGGAAAGGAACAAAGACTGTAATCTAACTGAAAAGAGACAACAATCATATTTCTATTGAAAGGAACAACATCTATATTCTAGCGGAAAGGAACAACAAATGTAAACTAATGAAAGGAACAACAAATGTAAACTTATGAAAGGAACAACAAATGTTAACTTATGAGGAACCTTCATGCATCGAATCTCAATAATGGGAATTGGAACAACAATCATTCAACACTTCAAAGAATATCTATTTCTTGCAATTGACATGAAACCATCAACAGACTTATGCATTTATTAACTACTATAAAAGAAAATTGAATCACAAGACAAAATTTGAGCTGATACAATTACAGATCGAACAGTAGCTCCTTCAGACTGGGCCCTCGATCCTTAGAAGCACTGTTATTAAAAACTCAGTATATAAAAATGGAAAAACTGCTCGAGGCTTCTATTGATTTCATAGCTGGTACAACATTTCTACAAAAAACTGCTAATGCATAGAAATTCTATATTCTCTATTCTTCAGTGAAAAAATATCTCCTTTCTTCAAGATCTATTTACCCGTTATATGTTACAATAATCTGGGTAAATTAAGCTATCCTGAGGATCGAGAGATCCTCGGGATTGCTTTACTATTACAATCAGTGACTCAATTATCTTTAAAACTACTTTGCGCCATAAATTCCTCAACCTCCAATAGCTTGCGCATCTTCAAGATTCCCCTTGCTATCTTGGGTTTGACAATATTTAACCAATCCTGCAATAAAACTAGAAAATTACAATCATATTTAGAATCTATGTAATCTAATCTCCAACAATCAATGCTAAAGGGTATATTATTCATTTTCTATTCTATTTACTTCTAAACAACCAAAAAGTCAATCAAAATAATATCATGAAATGTGGGAAAAAGGAAGATATTTATACCTTTTTCATAACCTAACATACCCCCCAACTTACCTTCTTGCATGTCCTCATGCAAGCTGAGACTTTACATGTAAAGAAGTAATGCTGTAAGATGGAAAGGTTGGTTCACCAGGCCTTCTAAACCCATTGCTTCTTTTGAGTTCTCCAAAAGTAGCATCCTCCCTTTTCTTGTTAATTTGATAATCTTTTTGGTAACTTTCTGGAGGGAACCAGATGATAGGGGGATTATATTTGCACCCAATCCAAGTAGGTCCTTCCTCTTGGAGCAATCTAGAATACCTCTCTATTATAAAGGTAGCTTCAAAGAAATTTCTATACCCAAAGGGCTCCCTAATCTTTACTTCACTGGAGGAGGAATCCCATCTTAATTTAGAAGCATCAAGAGCTTCCTCCTTAAGCTCCCTAAAGAAAGTGATACCTGAACGTATGACATGGATATGGATGGGGGCCATGGAGTCTACGACCCATTTCCTTTTCACAAAAGTTTTATGTCACATAATGGCTAGAAAGGACTTTGGAGGCTCCCCCCCAACCTAGAGATCTAGCCCAGCTTCCCTTTTTAGGAAGGTTTTATGAGCTTTACCCCATCTGACTTGATTCTGAGTGAATGACAGAAATTCCTGAAACTATATATCACCTATGAATGGGCTAGGGTTATCTTCCCTGCTGTCTTCCAGAATGAAATTATGAAAGTATAATTCACACAAAAAGTATTGTACCTTTTCATCCTTCTCTCTGAAACATGAAATAAACTCAGGTACAGTGGCAAAAGAAATAGGTTTTCCCACTCTGATGGCCTTCACTCTCAATAAAAAATATCATTCCAATAAGAATAACATGTAATTGGTGGCAGGAGATCTGAAATTAATAGCATCAGAGTAGACAACACAGATTTCCTTTATTTGCTCCAAAGATTTTTCAAATTGGGTTTGCACCTTTTTTTATCTTCTCTTGGGCTCTAGAAAGCGCATCATAGGTCTCACTCTCTGTTGCTATCATTTCCTTTAATTCTTTAACAATCCTTTGATATTCAGTCCTAGTTACCATTCCATGTTGGTGTTGGACCAATGCTTGTTGGGCTTGTGTAAGTTCGGCTTTTAGTCTATCGATGGTGACACTCTGTGCTTGAGATTAAGATGCTTGGTATTCTTCCATAGCGCTCATCTCTTCCCTAGATTGAGTTAATGCTTGCTGGACTTGTGTAAGTTCTTCTTCCAACCTGTCCACAATAATACTCTATTTCTGGGATTGGAGTGCTTGGTGTTCTACCTTAGTCAGCAACTCACTTTTGTTTTGAATCAGGGTTTGTTGAGACTGCATCAATTCCTCCTCCAATCTCCCGATGGTAGCATTATGCTCAAGGAGTTGAGCTATCTACACCTTAGCATTAATTTCTTCTGTAGCTATCATATTTTCCTGTGTCTCTAGAGGAGGTGCTTCCTCATTCTGGGTTATTGTTTCTTCTACTACTATTTATTCAAGGTTTGTATGTATCCCTACAAAATTTGTACTGACTCCTTCTTTAGGAAGAGGGTTTCTTCCTTGTACTCTGGCCCTTTTGTTCTTATTTCTTTTGTGGGATTTATCTATCTGTTCTAATTGTTTCCTCAATTCCTTAATAATTTCCTTGAGTTTAACTACCTTTTGCTTTAATACTTCAGCCTTCTTAGCCTTTTTCTTCAATAGTTTATTTTCTTTTTTTAACTTTCTAATTTTCTTATGGATTTTGGTTGATTGTTGTTTATGGGAGGTCTCAAGGCCTTCTTCATTCTGGTCAACAGATGGTTGTTCATCTATTCCTTCCAATTGTTATGTCTGTCCAAGAGGGCTTCTTGTTTCGAAATGGGGTTCTTCCTGTGCTCTGTCCTCAAGAAAAGGCATTTCAATATTAGTAAAATATTCAACTGGTTTTGAAGAGGAGGGTTGTTCTGGGTTTTTTTTTGGATTATTTGTGCCCCTGTCAAATGAGGTTCCCAAGCTTCCCAAAACCTAGGATATTTCTACCTCATAGCTCTTCGTAAATTGTTCTGTTAGATGTGACAATGTCGGTTGGGTGTCTTCTTGATCATTCCTCTGTGAGGTATGTTCTTCTTGCCTAATTCCTTGAGCATTCTCATGTGGAGACTGTTCTGTAGAGTTCTAGAGTTCTTCAGGCTATTTTGTTGTATCCTGAATTGCTTTAGTTGTTTCCTGAATTCGTCTGCTTCTTCTCCTTGTTTGAATGATGGTTGTAGGGGCAGTTGTTGCTCTCTTCCTCTTTTTTGTTAATGCCCATGTTTCTACAGTCTGGATCTCTGTGATTTGGGTAGGATCTACCTCAGCTTCAGTTTGAGGAGATGGGATTTCCCTTCCGGTAGTAGTCTCCTCTGTGTGTCTATCTTCGATTTCCTATGGTGGTTCTTCATGGCATAATTCAGGTTTCTCTAGTTATGGATGTCTATTGGCCTCAATCAGGTTATCCTAGGTCAATTGAGTTTGACTCAATGCCTTAATTGTTATCAATTTAACTAATCTGTGGTGGTTGATAACAGTAATAGGGTCCTTGGATTTTTTTGTTCTCAGAGGAACCTCATGTAATATGGCATTAAGAAAGAAAGGTAGATTAAGTACTAACCATTGTTTTAAAGATGCCAACAATTTGAGGTGGTGAGGTCGAATTACGTCATATTGTCCATCACAAGTGATGTACTATTGAATTATCCTTGCAAGTTCCTTCCATGGTTCTTTGAGGGTACTGGGGTTGAGTCCTTTTCCTTTATTATCCAATTCTTCCCCAGTGTCTGTGAAGGTTTCCATAACTTCCTTCAATGTTTTGTATTGTCCTGTCCACTGAATGCTCGTATTAGGGAGGCCTGTGACCTCTATTAATATTTCTAGGGTGACTGAGATTTGTATGCCCCACACCATAGAGGTTTTCCCCTATAGATTTTGAAAGAATTCAAGCATGACATTTGTGTCATATCCATGCAGTTGGTTGAAGTACTCTGTCCACCCCAGCCGATGCAGGATGTCTCTCGATTGCTCTATAAGATTTAATAAAGTAGGTTCCCTATGCACACCTCTGCCACCCATTTTGTGAGAAAATATAGATGACTATCATTCTTGTTAGCAGAGGTGGTTCGACCAGCTTTGGAGGAAAAATTATCGAGAATAGAAACTATGAGAGACAACAAATGTATCTAAATGAAGGTATTTATTTCAATCATTACTATCTACATTGAGAAGTGTGTCAAGCGTTCACTCCCCTTATTAATAGAAAGGTCGACCTAGAACATCAACGTATGGAAGAGTAATGATTGTAGGTATTGGTGGCAGAAAGTAATGATTGTACGGTGGCCGCCAATGGGGATTAATGATTTATGTTTAAACAACATATTTACTGGTAATCAGTAAATGTTAATCAGCATTTGTGGAATTGAAAATACCTATACCTAAAATAATGCGTTAAGAGTACATGCTTCGAATAAATTAAATCTTGTTCAGTTACATAATATCCCACATATCATAATGTTGTTACTTTTCCATGTTATTGAATACAACCAAAATGATAGCCTCATGATTGAGTGAATTAAATCTAGAGAGGCAGAGAAACTTGGTGTGTTAAGGTAACTTCCATACCACAGATAGGGCCACTGTTGCTAGCAGGCATCCATAGCCTCGACAGGGTTTCCTTTTAACCCAAAGATGAGTCGGTATTCTTGATACTTGTTTGAATCATCTTTTCCAAAAATACCATTATCTTGGTTTGGTATCCATAGTGATAATTCCACTCACTAGATTGTAACTTAAGTGAACAAGTCGGCTCATGATGAGACCTCTTGTCCTTTGACAAAAGGATAATGTCAAATTCCATTGCCCTGGTGTGGTGGCCATAGTGGGAATGTCACTTAGGTTATCATCCTATGATCGTGGTAGGATGGCTCATGATGAGACCCCCTATTCTTTGTGGAAAAGAGAAGGAAAGAAAAAAAGTTGTTGATAGATGTATAAATTTTTTATTTTTTAAGTTTTTTTGAAAAAGGCCATTATCCTGGTTTGGTATCCATATGATGATAATGCCACTCAAAAGAGTGTAACTTAAGTGAAAAATCCAACTCGTGATGAGACCTCTTGTCCTTTGACAAAAAGAGAATGTCAAAGGCCATTGCCCTGGTGTGGTAGCCATAGTGGGAATGTCACTTAGGTTATTATCCTATAATTGTGGTAGGCTGGCTCATGATGAGACCCCCTATTTTTTGTGGAAAAAGAAAGAAATTCTATTGATTTATTATATTATTGTATGAAGGGAGGATCATCTACTCCTTAAGAGTAAGGGATGGTGTAAAGAAGTGTAAGGATGCCAAGTAAAAGTGTGTCACAGATTCCTTATTAGTTATAAACACGAAGTATAATTTAAGTGTAATATATAAGGGAAAAGAAAGGAATTATGGTGGTTACAGATTATGAACAAGGTTTAAGATATTTTGAAGGAAGTGATCCAAAAAGAAATTTGATAAGGTATTGGAGATAGTCCACAAAATAATGATGGATCATTAGAAATAATGTTGATGAAAAATTATTTTGGTGAAAGTTGTACCTCAAAAAAAAGGTTTAGTGTTTTATCAGCAAGGAAGGAATGGAAAAATGAACAATAGGTGTACAAAAAGAAGAATATCAATTGTTTCGTTCAAAGGAACAATAGGTGCGCAAAAGGAACATCAATTGTTTCGTTCAAAGGAACAATGGGCGTGCAAAAGGAACAACAATTGTTCCGTTCAAAGGAACATCAGGCGCACAAAAGGAACAACAATTGTTCTGTTTAAAGGAACAACAGACACGCAAAAGGAACAACAATTGTTCTGTTCAAAGGAACAACATGCGTGCAAAAGGAACAACAATTGTTCTGTTCAAAGGAACAACAGGCATGTAAAAGGAACAACAATTGTTTCATTCAAAGGAACAACAGGTGCACAAAAGGAACAACAATTGTTCCATTCAAACCATCTGAATTTGTAGAAACCTGGTATGTATTTTTCTTGAATTCAAGGTTGATTCCTCATCAACTAAGTTCATTTATGAGTTGGTTTATTTCAAAATTAAGTAATGGATGGTTTGTTAATGTTTCCCAATTGCTGCTGCTAAATCATGACATATTCATTTCTCTACAGAAGATAGGGTATGGGTAACGAGACGAAGCGGGAGTTCAGAATGGAAAAGGGTGCTAATTGAGTTCATCATGGTTATCCTCCCTAGTTTTGATTTTCTGGAATGACTATTGAAAATAAAAAACTAAAAAAAATTATATACAGTATATACAATGTCAGCAGATTTCAATATTTATGGAGTTGGGGTGGCTGGATTACCTTCCCAGCCAGTCAAAATTTGAACGGTAGGGTCCTTACTTACCTCCTGGTAGAAAGATTGTTTTGACGGCGGCTGATGATAGAGTCGTAGTCGTTGTCCATTGACCTGAAATGGAGATCTAGACTCGTCGATGGTGCTTAACGTAACTGTGCCATTATCATGGACTTCACTGATTTCGTATGGTCCTAGCCATCGTGTCTGTAATTTTCCCAGAAAATCCTGAAATCTAGAATCATAGAGGAGCGCCCAGTCTCCTTTTTTAAATAGTTTTTTCTCTATATGCTTATTGTGCCAGATTGATATTTGTTGTTGAATAATGGTTTTGCACTCTACAGAAGACAGGCATGCTTCATCCAATTCGTTGAGTTGTTGAAGGCATTGTTTATGTGCTTTTGTAAGATCTAGTCCGATTTCTTAGGCCATCCTTAGAGTCTTGATTTCAAACTCAATTGGGAAGATGGGTTATTTTCCATATACTAAATGGTAAGGAGAGTAGTCAGTGGTATTACACCATGTTGTGCGGTAATCCCATAAGGTGTTTGGGAGATCAAAAGCCTAATGTTATCTGTTTTTTGAGATAGTCTTTGTTAGGATTGCCTCCAGGACTTTGTTGGTGCTTTCCACTTGCCCATTTGCTTGTGGAAGGAGAAGTAATTATGTGTTTGATATGATAATTATCCAAGGTGGTGGTGATTCTATGAGCTGTAAATTGCGATCCCCCATCAGTAATTACCTATCTTGGTAGTCCATAGCGTACGAATAATTTGAAAATAAATTTGATGACTACTTCTTCTATTGCATTTGGCAAGGCTTCTGCCTCTACCCATTTAGTCATGTAGTCCATTGCGACTAGAATATAGGCCTTTTGATTTGAATTTGGGTTGAAGGGGCCAATGAAGTCTAGTGCCCATCTCTCAAATGTTTCCGTGACTACTTATGCTTTCAAAGGAATTTCATCATCCTGACCTGGTTTTCCCATTCGTTGACAACTATCATAGGTTTAGACGTATTTCTTCGCATCTCTGAATATTGAGGGCCAATAATAGCCCATCTACAGAATTTTGTGTCTAGTCCTATGGTTTTCAAAGTGCCCACCACAGGGCTCATCATGTCTATCTTTTAATATGTCATAGCTTTTGTCATCTCATATGCATCTGCGGATCTAGAGATCAGCTCCTGTATGGAAGAGATATCCACTGATCCAAGCGAATCGTGCACTACATTGGACAATCAACTTTCTTTCTTTCGATGAAAGATGTGTCGATAATCTTCCTGCTGCCAGGTAATTTTCCATGTTAGCTTACCAAGGTGGCTTTGTAGTAATGGTAAATAGATGCACATCTGGAAATCGGTCTTCAACTATTAAGGAGCCATCTGTTTTGGGTATGTGGGATAGGAAGTCTGTGACAAGGATTTCTCTCTCGGGTCAATCTTTGATGGTGATATCAAATTCCTTTAATAATAAAAACCATCGAGTGACCCGTCCATTAGTAATTGGTTTATTAGCCAGATATCTGATAGCAGAATGATCAGTATACAGAATGACCGGATAGCCTATTATATAATGATGAAATTTATTGATGGCATGTATAACAGCTAAAAACTCTTTCTCTGTTATTGTATAATTAAGTTCAGTTGGATTAAGATTCTTTCTAATAAAACAAATTGCATAAGGTTTCTTCTCCTCCTCCTGTACAAGGACAACGCCTATGGCAATATCTGATGCATCGATGGTGATGTGGAATGGTATTTTCCAATTTGCCCCCCTCAACATTGGTGTTGTTGAGATCAACTTTTTGAGTCTTGCAAATGCCACATCACACTTGTCAGACCACTGGAATTCTACATTACCAGTCAAAGCATGTAAAGGTGCATCGGTTTTTGCAAAATTTTCCATAAACCTATGATAGTATCCTGAAGCGCCAAGGAAGCTACGTACCTCAGTTTGTGTGTGTGGTGTGGGTAGATTAAGGATTACCTCTATCTTTGTTGGGTCTACCCTAATTCCATATGCAGAGATATAATTCCCTAGTAACACACCTCTGTCATCATCATGTGACACTTTTTGTTGCTTAAACATAACCTGGTCGCAATACATCATTCTAGTATTTTCTCTAGGTTATTCAGTGCTTGATTGAAGTCGTCGCCATAAGGAGTTAAATCATCCATATAGACTTCAATTCCTTCGTTGATCAGATCGTTGAATATGCTCAGGATGGCCCTTTGAAAGGTGGTTGGAGCGTTACAAAGTCCAAATGGTAATACTTTGTAAGAAAAAGTTCCCCAGGGACATGTGAATGTGGTTTTATCTTGATCTTCTGGGGAGATCTGAATATGATTGTACCCACTTCTAGGAAAGAAAATAATTTCTTTCCTTCCAATGTATCCAGGACCTGGTCAATGAAAGGAAAAGGGAAGTGGTATTTTTGAGTGGCTTTGTTAAGTTCCATGTAGTCAACACAGATGCGCCATTTCCCATTTTTCTTTGGGACAATCACTAGTGGGGAAACCCATCGACTATCTGAGATGGGATATATTAAATTTATGTCCAACATTTTTTGTAATTCTTCTTTAACGATATCCCTAAGGTGAGGATTTAATATTCTCTATGGCCGACGGATAGGTCGGGCTTATTTTTCAACATAAATGTGGTGTGTACAGAGTTGTGGATCAATACCTTTCATATCAAAATATTCCCATGCAAAAGCTTGTTGGTATTTGGAGAGGACATAAATTAAATTTTGTTGTTGTTGTTCATCTAAATTGGAATTGATGTTTAGAGGCCTCCCCAATGCGATCTTGATGGGTTTGATGTTATGAACGACCGTATTTGGAATTTGTTGTTCCATTAAATATTCCAACAGGTCCCCCTGTGCTTCATAGTCTAGAACAACTTGGACCATCTAGCAGGCCGAGTTGCTCATGGTGGCTGGATTATTGATAAACCCACTGATTACATCATCATCTAACTGATTTTTAAGTTTGAGGGATTCTTCCTACGTAAGAGGGGATCGTAAATCCCTCTTTGGGTATCGTGGTGGTGGAAATTGTGGATATACGAAAGTTGGACTAGGTTTAGTAGGAGGATATAAAATGAGGTTCTTCATGATACCCCCTCTAGTGATTGTCATATTTCATGTTCGACATCCTATGTACACATATTCTTTTGCAATCCATAGCCTTCCCAGTATCAATGGATTCCCTTCAAGTCCACCTTTTGGATGGATGATGAGGAAGTTCATCAGATGTTCCCAAGAGTCGACGGAGATGGATATATCATGTAATGTGCCAACTGGTTGAACTACAGATCGGTCTGCCAACTGCAAAGTTATTGTTGTGGGTTCAAAGGAGTTAAAACCTAGGGTATTGCAAGTTTCCATAGTCAGGATGTTGATGGTTGCTCCCAAATCAACTAGTGTATTGGGAAAAGAGCATCCCTAGATCTGAACTATTACTATGGAATTCCCTGGATGTGCATATTTAACTGGTTCTTGTCTACCTAGAATTAGATCATATCAGGCTCCTACCATGCAGACTATTGATGATGGATTTTTAATTTTTCTGATGGGTTTTCTCCCACATAGATCTTTGATTGTTTTTTCATAGATGGGGATGTCCTGAAGATCTTGCAGGAGTGGAATCTTGATATATAAATTCTTGAGTTCCCCTACAAGGTCAAAGTTGGGATACACGGTCGGTTTTGCTATCATCAATCTTTCAGGGAATGGAGGGGAGGGTGTTGTACCCTTATCAGGACCTTGTGATTCGACTGTGTCTCCCCCCCTCTTGATTTCTTCTATTATTTCCACAGTCATAGGTGTTATTGTTGGTTGTTTCTCCTACCCTTGAAAAACATCATTTTCTTCAGGGGAGATTATTCGTCCCGACCTTAATCGTAGTTTGTTGCACCCTACCGAGTTGATCTCTCCTTCTCCATTTTCCATAATCTGGATGAGATGAGATGGTCTATTATTTGGATTTGGGTGAGGTTGGGCTGGTAGTTGAGGGCACAATTGGGATTGTGGATTTTGGGACAATTGAAGTGGGGCTTGTAATGTAGGCATAGTTTGAGGGGACATCCCCATGGTTTGATTGTTTATCCCCATGGGGTGCTACCAATTCTGATTCCAATTTGGGTTTTGGGTAGTCATGTTGGGCCACTGTGAAGGGTACATGTTTTTATTGGAGTTTTTCCAGGATGAGGTGGGATATTGTGAGTTAGGCCAGGTAGAAGTTGTAGTTGGATGATTCTGCCAAGCAGGGATTGCAGTGGGCTGGTTTTGCCAAGTGGTATTTGCAAGTGGATATTATTGGGGTTGCCAGTTTTGATTAGTAAACGACTGACCCTGCCATGTGCTACCAGGAGCTTGCTGGTTATACTGCCTGGGGAAGAAAGAGAAAGGGTCTTGCAATGTATTTGGGGGTCGATTATGCCATTGATGATGTTGAGCCATTAGATATAATGGTTTTGTTTCTTCTTCTGCTTCCCTAAATACATCTTTCAGTCTAGGAAGTGATGGGCATTGTTCTATGTCATGATCCTTGGTGCATATAGCACAAACCCAAACCGCTTCCAAAGGGCAATCCCTTGGGCCATTTTTCCTTCTGCACCTGTGGAAAAATATGGCTAACGTTTGTTTTTCTTCTATTTTTTTTTGTTTGGCCTACAACACATATAATTGTGTAGTCAGAGTGCTTAGAATGTCTATTTTAAAGTTTTCTAAGAGATTACCAACTTCATCTCGAGTAACACCCCCATTGGTAATATTGCTATTTCTGGTGAAGGGGGTACATATCCCTGATCTGGTCCGTGAACTTCCTCTTGAGCACCTGATGCACAATAGGACAATGTCATCATAAGTTTCTTGATAAATATCACCTTTCCCAATTGAATTCAATGTTTCTACCCATTCATCTTTCATACCTTTAATAAAAGTTTCCTTAAGTACTTCCCCTGGTAGCGTGCCATAAGGTGATCTTTGTAAATTATATTGAAATCTCTCTACATATTCTTCTAATGATTCATTTTCTTTTGTAGTCATTTGAAAGATTTCATCTTTTAAGTCTCTGGTTCTAGAATAATCCTAATATTTTTTCAAGAAGGCTTGTTTCATTTAATCCCATGAGTTTATAGTTCCTCCCCCTAATCCCATGAACCAACGTAGAGCTGCTCCTTTCAAAGTGGAGGGGAACAATTTTAATTTTTGGGGTTCAGACGTGTAATCATATCCTCTACATAGGACATCAAATTCAAATAAGAATGCATCCAGATATTCTAATATTAATCCATGAAAGGTTGGCAAGTTTTGTAGGGGAATAGCCTTCATGGGGGCATTGGCAATTGGATCAACTACCATATATTCAAAAGTGGAAGTCTAGGGACGTTGTGGATTTGGTTGTGCCATTTGATCGAAAATATGCCAGAAATCTTTAGGGATTTCTTGATTCAGATATTTTATTTGAATTGATTGGTTATCTGATCTTCTAGGGGATCTGATTGCATTCCCTCTATCTGGAATTTTAGGTATGCCTTCTTTTTTTGCAGGAGATTCAAGATTGGGTGGTGGGCCTGTCTTAGTTATCCCACTGGTTTCTCCTTCTCCTTCCTCCAGGTTACAAGAGTTTCCCTCTCCTAAAGGGTTGAGGGGTAGAATATCTGTGATCTGAAAACTTAGCTCAGTCCCTTCAGTGGAGGTTTTGGTTTTTCAAGATCTTTCTTCTTAGTCATACACACTTCACACAACAAAAAAGAAAAAAAATCGAAAAGGAAAAAAAACACCTATGTAACCTCTTAATGTGTCAGCTAGAGGTAGGCGTTGGTATACGCATATTACTTATTGCCTGCGTAGGTTCTTACCTTCCATCTTCAATACCTCATCCTCCAGAAGCACAATCTATGCTACCTTTGACATTCTTCCCCGACAACGGAGCCAAAATGTTGAGCTCTAAAGATGCCTAAAAAAAACCTTAGTTTAACATTAATTATCAACCCGAGGATTCGTCTTTTATCTCAAAGAATATCAGCAAAGTCTATGCATATAGCTTATAGAGGCTAAAATCATGTAGCAAAATGAGATCTGAGTTTGTCAACAATAAAGTTCCTCAAACATTCATTAAATATTCTAGGGATTGAAATCTAAAGCTATGCAAAAGGAAAGGAACTAGCTAATCTATTGAATTCATTCTAAGAGCAGTAATTGAATCTAGATAAAGACTTGCGGGAATTTCTATCATCATGAATCATAATTGCTGAAAAGAAAAAGGCGAATTACTCCATATATGGAAAGGAACAGAGACTGTAATCTAACTAAAAAGAGACGACAATCATATTTCTATTGAAAGGAACAACAACTATATTTTAGCGGAAAGGAACAACAAATGTAAACTAATGAAAGGAACAACAAATGTAAACTTATGAAAGGAACAACAAATGTGAACTTATGAGGAACCTTCACGCATCAAATCTCAAAAATGGGAATTCGAACAACAATCATTCAACACTTCAGAGAATATCTATTTCTTGCAATTGACATGAAACCATCAACACACTTATGAGTTTGTTAACTACTATAAAATAAAATTGAATCACAAGACAAAATTTGAGTTGATACAATTATAGATCGAACAGTAGCTCCTTCAGACTGGGCCCTCGGTCCTTAGAAGCACTATTATTAAAAACTCGGTATATAAAAATGGAAAAATTTCTCGAGGCTTCTATTGATTTCATAGATGGTACAACATTTCTACAAAAAACTGCTAACGCATAACAATTCTATATTCTCTATTCTTGAGTGCAAAAATCTCTCCTTTCTTCAAGATCTATTTACCCCTTATATGCTAAAATAATCTGGGTAAATTAAGCTATCCTGAGGATCGATAGATCCTTAGGATTGCTTTACTATTACAAAGAGTAACTCAATTATCTTTAAAACTTCTTTGTGCCATAAATTCTTCAAACTCCAATAACTTGCGCATCTTCAAGATTCCTCTTGCTATCTTGGGTTCGACAATATTTAACCAATCCTGCAATAAAACTAGACAATTCCAATCATATTTATAATCTATGTAATCCAATCTCCAACAATCAATGATAAAGGGTATATTATTCATTTTTTATTCTATTTACTTCTAAATAACCGAAAAGTCAATAAAAATAATATCATGAAATGTGGGAAAAAGGAAGATATTTATACCTTTTTCATAACCTAAGAGGAGGTTACTTGGTTACTCTAATATAATGTTTTGATTGGCAATGCATCAAAAAAATATTTATGAGTATCTGACATTGTATATGCATGATTTAGTGATTTCAAGGGTACAATATTCCCAGATTTGTGTTTTCACATTATTTATGTTTATCATTAAGATGAAGTCATGTTCTAGAACAAATGTGGCAACATCATTGCACATGCATTTCTACTCACTTTGACATTTGATTATATGCTACAAAGTGGTTTCCAGTGTCCTTGGTTGCTTAAAAGGCAATTGCAATTCGTTGTTTCAATCATGGTTTAGAATGTTATTTTGTCTTGCAACATTAGTTTTGATGTGTTAAAATCATTCCAAAGGCCCGTACTTGATTTTTAGAGTTGGGATTGGTTGAAGGCATGGATTTGTTCCAATTTTGTTTCCATGGTTGTATTGGAGTGATTTCCATGTTATTTCATGGTGATAGTTGCCTGGAGGAATAAGTGTTGTAGTGCATTGTTTATTTATATTTGAAGCCTAAACTATATGATATGCAACCCCAACCTAGCACTGCAAACTAAGTGTTTGACCTCAACAACGATGATGGCGAACATATATTGCATGGACTATGGTTTATTGCTTTGGACTTTGGATGATAGAGTGATTTCGCAGGTATTAGGATTGCAAACTTTTGTATGGTTGTTGATTTCCTTGATATTGATTGGTAGTATGAGGATTTATCACCATTGTAATGAACTACTTGGATGATCAGGGCTGTGGGTGAGAATCAATAGTTTGTTCGCACTCTATTCATTTACCCTTATTTTCTTGGCATTCCATGATTTGTGTTTTTAAAGTGTATTAAAATACTATGTGGCCACAAGTTGAGCCCTTGCTTCTCAACTTCATAAGTAAATTCAGGTTTAGCCTACTCCAAATATATATTATGTTTTCTACATTTGCATATAGTTGCATACGAAATTGTCATATAGTTGCATAGTTGCATATAGTTGTATAAGTTTCATATTTGCATATAGTTTCATATAGTTGCATAGTTGCATATAGTTGCACAAATTGCATTTGTTGGATTACTGAGAGGGGGGGTGAATCAGTAATAGAGAAATTTAATCCCTTTTAACCATATAATCCAAGTGCTATATCAATGAATCATTATTATCCGATAATTGCAGAGTAAATAAGCAATGAACAAATGAACAATCATACACATACACAGTACACCAGTGTTTTACGTGGAAACCCAAATCGGGAAAAAACCACGAAATGATTTTTCTTATATGTCTTGAAGAATTACATTCATTGGAAGCACCAACTTCCTTTGTTTTCTAGCTGCAACTGGAAGGAGGCTCCAACCCCCTAGTTTCTCAGGCTACAACCTGAGGGAATATCCAACTCCCCAAATCTCTGGCTACAACCAGAAGGAGGCTAAAACCCCCAACGTCCTCCGGCTACAACCGGAAGGTGGCTACAACCACCTGTCCTTGCCCTGTCCTGCCACCCTGAAGTAGAAGTAGAATGATGGAACCACTGTCACACTATCACTGTGATATATATTTCTATAAACCTATACCAATAAGTTTGAACCATGCATCAACCTGTACCTCAACCTGTAATCAACCTGTACCATAAATAAGTGCATCAACCATGCACCAACCTGTAATCAACCTGTACCATAAACAAGTGCATCAACCATGAACCAACCTGTAATCAACCTGTACCTTAAACAAGTGCATCAACCATGCACCAAGTATGTACCAATCATGTGTCACCTACTCATCAACTATGACTCATCAATATGTACCAACATCATCAACTATACACTTCATGTATGTGCCAACTCATCAACTACTATCTCAAACATGTACTCAACATGTACCTCAACCAAAAGCCCTCATCAATTTCATCATCAAAATATGATTTGTAGCTCTATAATAGACCTGGTGTTTCTGATCACATTACTGCAAACCTTCATTAACTTAGAAAGCACCATCAAAAGAATTTATCCTTCCTTGCATTTCGGCCTTCTTTTCTTCACTTTCCTCAGAATTTTGGCTTAGATATCATTTGTAAACCTTAGACACCTATAGATATTCAATATTCTCAAGTGTGATTCAAATG
>ML812802.1:242026-261273 GCA_009831015.1 Picea engelmannii
CCAAACCTGGGGTCTCCAACTTCTCATGGCCATAACTCTCTAACCGTGAGGAATTATGTGACGTTCCACATACCACTGGAAATGACATGACAAGAACTATCCATCTAGGATATTTTCCCTGACAAATTCACTTTCCTTCATTTTATTATTCCATAATTAAGCATGGGTTGTCTTACTCCACAAAGCGTGTTCCCGTGAGGGCTTTCACCATAAGGGGACCACTTTGGATTTCATCCATATTTACTTCTTATCAACCATGACAAAACAATAATGAGTCATATTTACATCAAACACTATTGGGTCCATTACCCAAAACTTTGTTCTATGGATCTTTCTTCAAGGGTTGACATCAATGACAACCAACCTTAATCAACAACATTTTTTCATAAGGTTGCATATAGTTGCATACAAAATTGTTAGTAGTTTTTGATCAACATATATCCCCCGACGCTCAGTGGAGAACTAGATTTGAGACCCATCAAAGAGTTCAAGTGGGGATCGATAGTCTGAAAATCCATGACCCTGGAATTTCACATATTTGGAAAGCGCCTTTAGTGGCTGGTGGAGAATGGAAGAAAGGTTCGAGTTGGAAATAATGTTGGGGTTGGTTGAGATAGATATTACAAGATGATCGTGTTGTTGTTTAATCCATTGTATGCATAGGGTGTAAATGGATAAGGGAGTTGGAGTGGCTTGTCAGTAATGATGTTAACTCATTATTGGAGGATAAAGAGGTAAGGAAAAAACACCATTCATTTCCTCATTTTGTGAGATGGGCCATGTGGGTGGCATGAAATGGCTATAGTTTTAAATACATGGTCTACACTCTTCAATTTTTTCAGGTATTAGGTTTTAAATACATGGTCTAGAGTGATTTGGCAGGTATTAGGATTGCAAACTTTTGCATGGTTGTTGATTTCCTTGATATTGATAGGTAGTATGAGGATTGATCACCATTGTAATGAACTACTTGGATGATCAGGGTTGTGGGTGAGAATCAATAGTTTGTTCTCACTCTACTCATTTACCCTTCTTTTCTTGGCAGTCCATGATTTGTGTTTTCAAAGTGTATTAAAATACTATGTGGCCACAAGTTGAGCCCTTTCTTCTCAACTTCATAAGTAAATTTGGGTTTAGCCTACTCCAAATATAGATTATGTTGTCTATATTTTAATATAGTTGCATACGAAATTGTCATATAGTTGCATATAGGGCCAATGATTTGTTGGACAACCAAACAAGGGATTGGCTTCCATGGTGAGAGCTCAAGTAACTTCAAACTGGCCTATCCTGGAATGAGTTCAAATCCTAATCCTAGATGCTCTCTTCCTCAATTTAGGCTTGCAATCACCCTACACCTGGTGGAAGACTAGCAAAGCAGGATCCATACAAATTTCACAAAATATAAGCCTACTTTTGGCTACATGTGGCTTTGTTCTAAGCCTTTCCTTGAGGGATGTCTGAAGAAGATTTCACAAGTCAAGTCCAAGAATAAAACCTAACTCTTTTAGTAGTGAAGCCTTTGGAAGCTAGCACTAGAACCAAAGAAAGATTTTGTCATTTGGTATTTATTGTTGGGGGATCCACCTGTAGATAAAAGCCTAATGTACCTAGGAGTCCAAAACTAGTGTTGTCTCCATTACAAGCAAGTTGAAACCTTGAAATGCTTGTTACAAGTTTCTCACTTAACCAAGTTTGCTTGGGCCTAAGTAGACTCAATGTGTTGTCAATATCTCCTATGCTCCATTACATGGAAGAGAACCCTATTAGGCAATTGTCTTCCTTGGGATATAGAGTTCCATTTTGCTGGAAATTTTTTCAAGTTGAAGTGATTTATTCTATGAAGGAAAATTAATGAAGTCATATTTAATAAGATAGATCCTTCATGAACTTTCTCGTGGTGTGAGTTATTTCAATGGAGGGCTATTTTCTGTTGTGGGAATATGTTGAATATTGAGGAGTTTGATTTCTAGATTTGGGGGGGATGAGTTAGAGAGTTTGGGGCGCTTTTCCTCCACAAGGGTCAAGTTCATACCTTGTTGGAAAATTTGTGGCTACATGAATCGTATTATCATTTGTGGGGGAGATTTACTCACATCTGGGATATTTCCCTCTCCTTCCAACACAAAATGGAACTAATGCAAACTTATAAAAACAAAAGGATTATTCTTGCATTAACAATGTAAATTCATGGAGTGTTCATAGTTACTCAACATCCTCACCCTCACCTCCTCTGTGTGCACCCTAACCTCCTCTCCTTATCCTCTACGTGTTCCCTAACCTCCTCTTCTTCTCCTCTGCGTGCGCCCTAACCTCCTCTCTGTGCCCTAACCTCCCCTCCTTCTCCTTTGCATGCACCCTCCTCTCTACTTTGTGTGGCCTCCTTCTCCTTTATGTGCACCCTCCTCTGTACTTTGTGTGTGACCAACTTCGGCTCCAGCTAGCTCATACGAGACTTGAGTTCAAATGTGTTTTTTTTTTTCAAAACTATGTTTTGTTGGTTATTTTATTTTATTTTTTTGTTTTTATTATAGTTATATATCATATACTTTATATATTATATAATATATATAATTTATAAATTATATATTATCATTTATAAATTATATAATATATATATATATATATATATATATATATATATATATTATTGTTCAACATGTCGTTGTAGGCCCTACATACCTAGAAACTTCCTTTAGGACCTAAGGCTTGGGTTTCCTCTCTTGATCTTGTCCAAGGACCCAAGACCCATACCCAGTGCTCAAAATATCCTATTGATGCCAATACTCCCACTTGAATGCCAAAGATACCATCAAGAGGTCATCTATGGTGGTTTGAGGTGTCATTCATGAAATTTAAGCCCTAGAAGTTGCCTAAAACCTTGAGAGATTGGGTGTGCTAGTTTGAGGTGTCATGTTTGGCCATGGATTCCTAGAATCTTTGTACTTCAACCAAGCCTTGGGTTCCCCCCTCAACCATATAAAGGCCTTCAAACACATAGCTAATGCTCAAAACCTTGTGAGAGCACTAACATCATTTCTTAGAGGCCAAGGATACCCCTCTGGAGTTTTTGTGTGGTACTTTGAGGAATTATTCATGGCTCTAGATGAATCAAAGATTTGTTTAGAACCTAAGGCATGGCCTTCTTCCCTATATCATTTCCAATACCTTGAGACACATACCTACTACTCAAAAACACCTAGTGGCACCGACATACCCAACCATAGGTTGTAATACTCTCAAAAGGCCTTGTGTGGTTATACGAGGCATCCTTATTGGCCCTGGATCATTGAAATATTCCTTTAAGGCATAAAGTTCATGTTTCCTCCCTTGACCATGTCAAGACCTCGAGACCCATACCTAGTGCTCAAGAATGTTAGTGTTACCTATATACCTAATTAGCAAAGGATGCCTTCAAGAGGTCATTTTTGGTGGTTCAAGGTATCATTTATGGGAAGAATAAGAAGTGGGTTGCGAAGAATATTGTAGCAATGATGTAAGAAATAACACCTCCCACCAAGTATTACAAGTCTTGTGAGAGAAAGTGACACACCAAGATTGCTGGAAATTACACCTCAATAAATGCCCCAAGCACTTCTAAAAGCTAAAAGAAGAAGTAGTTGCACTACCATTCAAAAGGAGGTAGCATTAATTAGTTTCACTACCATTCAAAAGGAGGTAGCATTAATCAATGACAGTCCCAAAAAGAAAAAAGATATGACCAAATTATTTCATGTCTATATCCACATGAGACAAGCTAAAGTGGATTACCTGTTTGATCTCGATTCACAATTGAATTTGATCTCTACACAACTAGTTTAAAATATTTGCCTAGAGACTCATGGTCATTCACAACCATATCACTTGGGTTGGGTGAGACAAGACTTGGATTAAGGATCAAAGAAAAATATGTGGAAAATAGCATTCAAGACAAGGAACAAGGTTTGTATGAATGGTTAGTGATTCATTTGGGTTTATATAATGCACCTACAACTTTCATGTGCTTGATGAATGATGTGATACAACCATTTATTTACTCATTTTAAAAGTATATCTAGATGACATACTAATGTTCAACAATAATTATTAAGATCACATACAACATCTGGAACAAGGACTAGAGACACTAAAAATAGATCAATTGATCATGAATTTGAAAAACTGTAGTGTCAAAAAGTGTCCTTGATTTATCTTAGACACATAATCAATGGAGGAGTGCTAAGGGTGGATCCAAACAAGATTAAAAAGATCGGCCAATGGCTTATTCCTACCATCTTAACAAAGATCAAAAGTTTCATAGGAGCAATGCAATACTTGAGGATATTCATAGAAAATGTTTAAGAAACAATTGCACCATTACATGCCATGACCACCAAAGAGAAGAGTTTTCATTGGGGAAAGACACAACTATGGGCATTTGAAGAACTGAAGAGAAAGATTGGAAATGCTCTAATATTAGCCATGACCAATTTGCGATGACCATTTGAACTAGAAACAAATACAAGCGAGTATGTTTTAGGGGTGATGCTTCTAAAAGGATGGTTGTTGTGTTACCATTCAAAATTGTTTCATGGAGAAATGTTGGACTACCCCACATATGATAAAGAACTCTTTATTTTTGTTCAAGTAATGAATAAGTGGAATCATTATCTCCTAGGGAAAGAGACCACCATAATGAATGTTCATTAAAAGACAAACCAAATATGAGACTTTGTATTTCGTCGATAGTTCCTCCAACCTTGTGATCTAATGATCGTTGGGTGACAACTGTCATGAAGGGTGATGAATAAGACTAGGGTCAAATTTCAATTCAAGGCTAGGAATGAACACGCCCACATCAAGTGAAGGAATAAAATTAAGAAGGTACATGTGTAGTACCATTCCATGTCAACAACAATGCATCCATTCGAGAACACTAAAACCCGACAAATCGATGACTCCGCTAAATTAGGGTTTATGGTTTACATAATGAATTGATGATGGAATAAAGTGGGTGTTTGAGTTAAATTTGAGTCCAAAAACCCTCCCATATCGTTAAGGCATGCAAATAGTCTATCTATGTCAAATTTCAATGCATTCAGAAATGGTTTGAAAAACTTTCAACGTTGGGCCCATTCACAGGTCATTGTTGCCGGTGTCTAGTCCTAGTACAATTTCCTTGTAAAATTTGTACAATATATTTGGAGAATGATAATTTTGAAGGTGCTAGGCCTATTCGTACACACCATGGATAGATCACCTCTCATTGACATTCTGTGTATTGATCCCTTTTAGTTTTTGGTTATTAGTATTTTCAATTGCACGCACCTTTCAATCTAGTAAAAGTTCAAATAATGTCTCTTGTTAATGTAGGGTTATAAAGCCTCGTGATCCCAATGCCCATACGACTCCAACCTTGTGATCTAATGATCATTGAGTGAAAACTATCATGAAGGGTGATTACTAAGACTAGGGGTAACTTTCAATTCAAGGCTAGGAATGACCAGGCCCACATCAAGTGAAGGAAGAAAATTAAGAAAGTACATGTGTTGTCCCATTCCATGTCAAGAACAATGCATCCATTCACTGGGAACACTAAAACCTGAAAAATCAATGACTCCACTAAATTAGGGTTTATGGTTTACATGATGAATTGATGATGGAATAAAGTGGGTGTGTGTGTCAAATTTGAGTCTAGAAACCCTCCCATATCGTTAAGGCATGTGAATAGTCTATCCATGTCAAATTTCAATGCATTCATAAACAGTTTGAAAAAAATTCAATGTTGGCCCCATTCACAGGTCATTGTTGCCCGTGTCTAGTCCTAGTAGAATTTCCTTGTAAAATTTGTATAAGATATTTGGACAATGATAATTTTGAAGGTGCTAGGCCTATTCCTACACACCATGGACATATCACCTCTCATTGACAGTATGAGTATTGATCCCTTTTTGTTTTGGATTGTTAGTATTTTCAATTTCATGTACCTTTCAATCTAGTCAAAGTTCAATTAATGTCTCTTGTTAATGTAGGGTTATAAATCCTCATGATCCCAATGCCCATATGCCTCCAACCTTGTGATCTAATGATCATTGGGTGACAACAGTCATGAAGGGTGATGACTAAGACTAGGGACAACTTTCAATTCAAGGCTAGGAATGACCAGGCCCACATCAAGTGAAGGAAGAAAATTAAGAAGGTACATGTGTTGTCCCATTCCATGTCAACAACAACGCATCCATTCACTGTGAACACTAAAACCAAACAAATCGATGACTCCACTAAATTAGGGTTTATGGTTTACATTATGAATTGATGATGGAAGAAAGTGGGTGTGTGTGTCAAATTTGAGTCCAGAAACCCTCCCATATCGTTAAGGCATGCAAATAGTCCATCCATGTCAAATTTCAATGCATTCAGAAACAATTTGAAAAAACTTCAGTGCATTCAAAAACAATTTGAAAAAATTTCAATGTTGACCCCATTCACAGGTCATTGTTACCCGTGTCTAGTCCTAGTACCATTTCCTTGTAAAATTTGTATAAGATATTTGGAGAATTATAATTTTGATGGTGCTAGGCCTATTCCTACACACCATGGCCATATCACCTCTCATTGATAGTCTGTGTATTGATCCCTTTTAGTTTTGTGTTTTAGTATTTTCAATTAATGTCTCATGTTACTGTAGGGTTATAAAGCCTCATGATCACAATTCCCATATGCCTACAACCTTGTGATCTAATGATCGTTGGGTGACAACTGTCATGAAGGGTGATGACTAAGACTACGGGCAACTTTCAATTTAAGGCTAGGAATGACCAAGCCCACATAAAGTGAAGAAATAAAATTAAGAAGGTACATGTGTTGTCCCATTCCATGTCAACAACAATGCATCCATTCACTGGGAACACTAAAAACTGAAAAATCGATGACTCCACTAAATTAGGGTTTATGATTTACATGATGAATTGATGATGGAAGAAAGTGGGTGTGTGTGTCAAATTTGATTTCACAAACCCTCCCATATCGTTAGGGCATGAAAATAGTCTATCCATGTCAAATTTCAATGCATTCAAAAATAGTTTGAAAACATTTCAATGTTGGCCCCATTGACAGGTCACTGTTGCCTATGTCTAGTCATACTACAATTTCCTTGTAAAATTTGTATAAGATATTTGGAGAATGAGAATTTTGAAGGTGTTAGGCCTATTCCTATACACCACGACCAGATCACCTCTCATTGACAATTTGTGTATTGATCCCTTTTAATTTTGGGTTGTTAGTATTTTCAATTGCAAGCACCTTTCAATATATTCAAAGTTCAATTAATGTCTCTTGTTACTGTAGGGTTATAAAGCCTCATGATCCCAATGACCATATGCCTCCAACCTTGTGATCTAATGATCGTTGAGTGACAACTGTCATGAAGGGTGATGACTAAGACTAGAGGAAACTTTCAATTCAAGGCTAGGAATGACCAGGCCCACATCAAGTGAAGGAAGAAAATTAAGAAGATATATGTGTTGTCCCATTCCATGTCAACAACAACGCATCCATTCACCGTGAACACTAAAACCTGGCAAATCGATGACTCCACTAAATTAGGGTTTATGGTTTACATGATGAATTGATGATGGAATAAAGTGGGTGTGTGTGTCAAATTTGAATCCATAAACCCTCCCATATCGTTAAGGCATGTGAATGGTCTATCCATGTAAAATTTCAATGCATTCAAAAAAAGTTTGAAAAAATATCAACGTTGGCCCCATTCACAGGTCATTGTTGCCTGTGTCTAGTCCTAGTACAATTTCCTTGTAAAATTTGTATAAGATATTTGGAGAATGATAATTTTGAAGGTGCTAGTCCTATTCCCACACACCACGGCTAGATCACCTTTCATTGATAGTCTGTGTATTGATCCCTTTTAGTTTTGGGTTGTTATTATTTTCATTTGCACACACCTTTCAATCTAGTCAAAGTTCAATTAATGTCTCTTTTTACTGTAGGGTTATAAAGCCTCGTGATCCCAATGCCCATATGACTCCAACCTTGTGATTTAATGATCGTTGGGTGACAATTGTCATGAAGGGTGATGAATAAAACTAGGGGCAACTTTCAATTCAAGGTTAGGAATGACCAGGCCCACATCAAGTGAAGGAAGAAAATTAAGAAGGTACATGTTTTGTCCCATTCCATGTCAACAACAACGCATCCATTCATTGGGAACACTAAAACCTGAAAAATCGATGACTCCACTAAATTAGGGGTTATGGTTTACATGATGAATTGATGATGGAAGAAAGTGGGTGGGTGTGTCAAATTTGAGTCCAGAAACCCTCCCATATCTTTAACTGATGCAAACATTCTATCCATGTCAAATTTCAATGCATTCATAAACAGTTTGAAAAAACTTCAACATTGGGCCCATTCATAGGTCATTGTTGCCCGTGTGTAGTCCTAGTACAATTTTCTTGTAAAATTTGTATAATATATTTGGAGAATGATCAATTTTAAGGTGCTAGGCCTATTCCTACACACCATGTCCAAATCACCTCTCATTGATAGTCTATGTATTGATCCCTTTTAGTTTTGGGTTGTTAGTATTTTCAATTGCATGCACCTTTCAATCTAGTCAAAGTTAAATTAATGTCTCTTGTTACTGTAGGGTTATAATGCCTCATGATCCCAATGCCCATATGCCTCCAACATTGTGATCTAATGATCATTGGGTGACAACTTTCATGAAGGGTGATGACTAAGACTAGGGGAAACTTCCAATTCAAGGCTAGGAATGACTAGGCCCACATCAAGTGAAGGAAGAAAATTAAGAAGGTACATGTGTTGTCCCATTCCATGTCAACAACAACGCATCCCTTCTCTGGGAACACTAAAGCTTGACAAATCAATGCCTCCACTAAATTAGGGTTTATGGTTTACATGATGAATTTATGATGGAAGAAAGTGGTTGTGTGTGTCAAATTTGAGTCCAGAAACCCTCCCATATCGTTAAGGCATGTGAATAGTCTATCTATGTCAAATTTCAATGCATTCAGAAACAGTTTGAAAAAATTTCAACATTGGCCCCATTCACAGGTCATTGTTGCCCGTGTCTAGTCCTAGTACAATTTCCTTGTAAAATTTGTACAATATATTTGGAGAATGATAATTTTGAAGGTGTTAGATGTATTCCTACACACCACAACGAGATCACCTCTCATTGATAGTCTGTGTATTGACCCCTTTTAGTTTTGGGTTGTTAGTATTTTCAATTGCTCACACCTTTCAATCTACTCAAAGTTCAATTATTGTCTCCTATTATTGTAGGTTTATAAAGGCTCATGATCCCAATGCCCATATGCCTCCAACCTTGTGATCTAATGATGATTGGGTGACAACTATCATGAAGGGTGATGAATAAGACTAGGGGCAACTTTCAATTCAAGGCTAGGAATGACCAAGCCCACATCAAGTGAAAGAAGAAAATCAATAAGGTACATGTGTTGTCCCATTCCATGTCAACAACAACGCATCCATTCACTGGGAACACTAAAACTGACAAATCGATGACTCCACTAAATTAGGGTTTATGGTTTACATGATGAATTGATGATGGAAGAAATTGTGTGTGTGTGTGTGTGTCAAATTTCAGTCCATAAACCCTCCCATATCGTTAAGGCATGTGAATAGTCTATCCATGTAAAATTTCAATGCATTCAAAAACAAATTGAAAAAAATTCAATGTTGGTCCCATTCAGAGGTCATTGTTCCCGTCTCTAGTCCTAGTACAATTTCCTTATAAAATTTGTATAATATATTTGGAGAATGATAATTTTGAAGGTGGTAGGCCTATTCCTACACACCACATCTAGATCACCTCTCATTGATAGCATGTGTATTGATCCCTTTTAGTTTTGGGTTGTTAGTATTTCCAATTGCACACACCTTTCAATCTAGTCAAAGTTCAATTAATGTCTCTTGTTACTCTAGGGTTATAAATCCTCATGATCTCAATGCCCATATGCCTCCAATCTTGTGATCTAATGATCGTTAGGTAAAAACTGTCATGAAGGGTGATGACTAAGACTAGGGGAAACTTTCAATTCAACACTAGGAATGACCAGTCCCACATCAAGTGAAGGAAGAAAATTAAGAAGGTACATGTGTTGTCCCATTCCATGTCAACAACAATGCATCCATTCACTGGGAACACTAAAACCAAACAAATAGATGACTCCACTAAATTAGGGTTTAGGGTTTACATGATGAATTGATGATGGAAGAAAGTGGGTGTGTGTGTCAAATTTGAGTCCAGAAACCCTCCCATATCGTTAGGGCATGTGAATGGTCTATCCATGTAAAATTTCAATGCATTTAGAAATAGTTTGAAAACATTTCAACGCTGGCCCCATTCATAGGTCATTGTTGCTCGTGTCTAGTCCTAGTACAATTGCCTTGAAACTTTTGTATAATATATTTGGAGAATGATAATTTTGAAGGTGCTAGGCCTATTCCTACACACCACGACTAGATCACCTCTCATTGACACTCTGTGTATTGATTCCTTTTAGTTTTGGGTTGTTAATATTTTCAATTGCACACATCTTTCAATCGGGTCAAATTTCAATTAATGTCTCTTATTATTGTAGGGTTATAAAGCCTCATGATCCCAATGCCCATATGCCTCCAACCTTGTGATCTAATGATCGTTGGGTGAGAATTGTCATGAAGGGTGATGATTAAGACTAGGGGAAACTTTCAATTCAAGGCTAGGAATGACCAGGCCCATATCAAGTGAAGGAATAAAATTAAGAAGGTACATGTGTTGTCCCATTCCATGTCAACAACAACGTATCCATTCACTGTGAACACTAAATGATCAAAATCTGGACCAGGGGTCAAATTTTAGCCCAAAAATCAACGTTCTCGGAATTGCCTCAAAACAAACAAGAGTGTATCCCTCATCATCATGAACCCAATGCAATTCGTTTCATCTCAAATGGATTTCGGGAGCGAGAGATATAGCGATTTGTTCGAATCGCCAAACAGGAAAAAAAAAATGAATGCTGACTGTGTAGTCCGTACAGTCCGTATGGATGCTGACTTGACATGTCCGTATGATGACGTGTCACGTATGTATGCTAAGGTGACATAGGTGATGTGGCATATTTTGGTTGGTAGGTGTGTTCGAATCATTTGTCGACATGTGGCATGGTTTTGGCAAATGGTAAGGTGCCACGTGGCCCAGTCACGGGCTGCCATGTGGCACCCCTTTATTGGTTGTTTGGTTTGTTAAAATTTTATGGAGGCCATGGGGTTCGACCCTATGACCTCCCCACTATGCAGTTCTTTGGAAATGGCTGCCCTACCTGCGTGCCATACATTGTTTCCTATTAGCTATATGGATTCAAATGTATTTAAATTTGCATATGGTTGTAAACGGAGGGGGGTTGGGTCGGGGCTTAGCCCCGACCCCCAGTTTTATGCCTTTACATACGATCATGCTCTCCAATAATATGGAAAGTATTTTGTTTAACTATATATCCCTGGTCGCATGGTTTTAATCCATATGACCTTAACCTTTGGCGCGCGAGTTTTGGTGTTCAACAGTTAGTCCTTTTTGTAAATGCGCATGGTCACATGGACCGCATATGCCCGAGAGCTAGGCGGTTAGGGGCTGGAGGTGCCCTAATCATCCTACGGTTTGCACCATTGGCATGGTTTCACCCGGTGCCAGGTTTTTTCGCTTAAATGAGCCTGTGTGCTAGGTTCACCAAGGAAGGGTGCATTTTGTAGATGCAAAGACAACAAGCTTGAAGGAGGAAAATGGAGGCCTAACTTCTTCATCTTTTGGCCGATTGAGGTGCTGTAAAAGCCCATATAGGGTTTTTTGGATGTCTTCAATCCATTGGCACTATTATCAAGGCCATTTGAAGACTTCTTCTACAAGTTTTTCACCATTGAAGTTTCAGCAAGCTCTAGGGAGCTTGAAGCCCTCATTGATCGAGGACTTGTTTTGGTGAGCCTATGTTTGTTTTTTGTGATTGAATAATCATTTTTGGCTAATTGTTATTCTCTGAACACATTGGGATAGGTTTTAGAGTCTATTGAGGACTCTTACAAGTGTTTTTTCCAAAGAGAAGCTCAGGGAAGCTTATGGCCACATGTAGAAGAGGTCATGCCCGGATGAGCCATGATCCGTTTTCAGAGTTCTATTAGTCATTTTTGGGGTTTTTATGTGTTCTGATCCCAATGGTATATCCTATTTTTCCATTGGAGTTGAGAAGAATCTTGTAAAAGGACTTTTGACAAATTAATCCCAAAGAGCCAAGTCTATTGATGGAGGCTCAAGGAGATGTAGCCCGAAGGGGGGTGAACTCCTTTATCATATTGTGATTGTTCTGAGTTTGATGGTTTATTTGTTGCAAGTTATGTTGCTATGTATTTATTGAAAGTACATATTTAACCATTTAAAATAACATATCATCACACATAAACATTTACAAGAAGATACATGAACTTAACACATAAGTTTAACTTGCATATTTTAACACATGAAGCAAGGTCCTATAAAGTTTATTTTAATGAAGTAGAGGGTGCTTCCATAGAATAACAAGTCAGCCTTCTATTTTCAGATCAGGTGGTATCAGAGCATAGTTTGTTTTTCTCATGTGTTTGCCATTGATAGCTTGAGATTTAGCTATTGGTTTTTGTGCAAGTTTTGTGTTGAAGTTGGATATCTTCCAAGGATGGAGGAAGCTTCAAGTATTGATAGTTCTCATACATCTTCATTATCTAAATTCTTTGACAAAGAAGAGATTCTAACTATGAGAGATTTGATGAAAGAGATGTGTGAAGACAGAAATGTGAACATTTCTCTTGAAGAGCAGTTGATGGCCATGAAGCAGGAGAAAGACCAGCTTCTTGCAAAGTTGCATGAGATGGAGATTCAACTCCATGAGGCAAAGGAAACCCTTACCAAGTACATGCATGAACATAAGGTATGCAATGTTAGTTTATCTTCTAATTCCTCTCAAGATGAATGTTTTGGTTTTTTTGAAAAATCACACAAGAGGAATAGGGTCCAAGTTATTGTTAAAAATGGGCTATGAAGGTAGAGGTTTGGGCAAGCATGCACAAGGCATTGTTGAGCGTATTGTTGTTGAAAAAAGACCCAAGTATTGTGGTCTTGGATATGAATGAAGAAATGGAGAAAATTCCAAAGTCGAAGAGACAAGGGAAAAAGTTCCAAGCATAAATTTTGTTTCAAGTTCACCTCCTCAAGAAGGCTTTAAAGGTGAAAGTTCAAGAACTTTTGTTGAAAGTTCAATCCCTCCAACATGCAAGGTTTGTATTCAAGATGAATGCAAATGTGTAAAACGAAAGAGTTGTGACAGTGATGAGGACAAAAACATTGTTGAGGGTATTCAAAGGAGAGCTTGTAACTCTTCGGATTCACCTCCTCAAAGAGGCGATAAAGGTGAATGTTCAAGGTATAATTCTGCTTATCATTCAGTTGCTTTTGATTATGTTAGGCATGATAAATTTGTATGTAAAAATGGAAGAAAGAATCCATGTACATATTGTGGTTTATATAACCATCATGTTTCAAAATGTTGGAAAAGATTAACCGCTTTCAGGAAACTTGATAAGAAAACACAGCATGAAAAGAGGATGCAAAAGATTTGCACTCATTGTCAGAAGTGGGGTCATCTCATTGACCAATGTTGGACGTTGCATCCAACCACTCATCCACGGCACAAGAAGCAGTTGGATAAAGAGATTGGCAAGAATGGAAGAGGAGATTCCATCATCGATGTGAGTCCAGATGATTCAGAAGAGGATGATTTCTAGTAGAGAAAGTCATCGTTGAGTTGGCTTGGTAAGAAATGGTTGGATTTATTAAGCAAGTAACACTTGCATTTTTCTGTTGTAAATGCACTTTTCAACGTTATGTGTGCATTTATGGGAAGCATGATAAGTTGCAACAGTTTATCACAACTTGCATAACGCAAGTTGCATGTGAATGCAATTCATTTTGAAGGCATTTTAGTTGTTGCATAAATTCGCCAGGAGGATGTAAAAGATGGATATGATGTTCACTTGTTGCAGCCATATATATTTTTTCATTTCAACTCTTATGTACCCACATGTTTCGGGTTTATGTACTTATGTTTGTACTGGAAGGAGAGTTGAAGAGTCATGCGCATGCATTTGTTTTTATGTATGTGTAAGTAGTAAACCTGGTGATGGTTCATCATGAATGACTCATGATTGTTACATGATTGTGTATCATGTTTGTCGACTTGTCATTTTAGGAAGGTTGATATGTTTCAAATGAGTTTCAACTGGTGTTGATGATTGTTTGACGACTATGTGTGTCGATCATGTTTTTCGACTTGTGTTTAGTTGATGGTGTTTGTTGACTTGAAAGTTGATTTTGAGTACACCATGATGCAAGAAAACGCCATGTGCTTTGATGAAGTACGAGATGCGACAGTTTGTTTGAAGAACAAAATATTTTGTTAGCATCATTTTTCAGTCTTGTATAATTTGTTTTCAAGATTGATGCTTTTCTTGGCTTGTGACAAGATGTCGCAGGAAAGTTTTTGCAGCCATTGGAGAGCTGATTTTGTTGACGTTAAAGAGTTCAAAAGAGGGACTTGATTCTCAGTGGGAAGGTTGGCAGTCTTCCAAGCATAGAGAGAACAGTGGGTCAGCAGCAGCCAGAGAACAGTGGTTGAGGGACATAGCCAGTTGCAGTGCAAGGCATGTCAAAGTATCCAGGTGATTGTCGAAAAGAATTTTCAAGTAGAATCAGTTGTTATAAATTGAAATTAGATAGATGATCATAAGATTTTGTGGGTCCAAAAGCCTTTTAGTGGGAAGGTGTGATCAAAATCTAGACCAGGGGTCAAATTTTAGCCCAAAAATATACGTTCTTGGAATTGCCTCAAAACGAACGAGAGCGTAGCCCTTGTCATCATGAACCCAACTCAATTCATTTCATCTCAAACGGACATCGGGAGCGAGAGATATAGCGATCTGTTCGAATCGCCAAACATGAAAAAAAAAATGAGTGCTGACTGTGCAGTCCGTACAGTCCGTACGGATGCTGAATTGACATGTTTGTATGATGATGTGGCATGTACATACGCTAAGGTGACAGAGGTGACATGGCATATTTTGGTTGGCAGGTGTGGTCGAATCATTTGTCGACACGTGGCATGGTTTTGGAAAATGGTAAGGTGCCACGTGGCCCAGTCACGGGCTACCATGTGGCACCCCTTTATTGGTTGTTTGGTTTGTTAAAATTTTATGGAGGCCATGGATTTTGACCCTCTAACCTCCCCACTGTGCAGCTCTTTGGCAATGGCCGCCCTACCGGTGCGCCATACATTGTTTCCTATTAGCTATATGGATTCAAATGTATTTAAATTTGCATATGGTTGTAAACAGAGGGGGGTCGGGCCGGGGCTTAGCCCTGGCCACCGGTTTTATGCCTTTACATATGATCATGCTCTCTAATAATATGGCACATGGTTTGTTTAACTGTATATCCCTGGTCACATGGTTTTAATCCATATGACCTTAAACTTTGGCGTGTGAGTTTTGGTGTTCAATGGTTAGTCCTTTTTGTAAATGTGCATGGTCACATGGACCGCATATGCCCAAGAGCTAGGCGGTTAGGGGCTGGAGGTGCCCTAACCATACTATGATTTGCACCGTTGGTGCGGTTTCACCCAGTGCTAGGTTTTTGTGCTTAAATGAGCATGTGTGCCAGGTTCACCAAGGAAGGGTGCGTTTTGTAGATGCAGAGACAGCAAGCTTGAAGGAGGAAAATAGAGGAGGCCTAACTTCTTCATCTTTTGCCAATTGAGGTGTCGTAAAAGCCCAACTAGGGGTTTTTGGATGTCCTAAATCCATTGGCACTATTATCAAGGTCATTTGAAGAATTCTTCTGCAAGTTTTTCACCATTGAAGTTTCAGCAAGCTCCAGGGAGCTTGAAGCCCTCATTGATCGAGGACTTGTTTTGGTGAGCCTATGTTTGTTTTCTGTGATTGAATAATCATTTTTGGATAATTGTTATTCTTTGAACACATTGGGAGAGGTTTCAGAGGCTGTTGAGGATTCTTACAGGTGTTTTTTCCAAAGAGAAGCTCAGGGAAGCTTATGGCCACATGTAGAAGAGGTCATGCCCGGATGAGCCATGATCCGTTTTCAGAGTTCTATTAGTCATTTTTGGGGTTTTTATGTGTTCTGATCCCAATGGAACAACATATTTTTCCATTGGAGTTGAGTAGCATCTTGTAAAAGGAATTTTGAAAAATTAATCCCAGAGAGCCAAGTCCATTGATGGAGGCTCAAGGAGATGTAACCCAAAGGGGGGTGAACTCCTTTATCATGTTGTGATTGTTATGACTTTGATGGTTTATTTGCTGCAAGTTATGTTGCTGTGTATTTATTGAAAGTACATATTTAACCATTTAAAAGAACATACCATCACACATAAGCATTTACAAGAAGATACATGAACTTAACACATAAGTTTATCTTGCATATTTTAACACATGAAGCAAGGTCCTGTAAAGTTTATTTTAATGAAGTCAAGGGTGCTTGCATAGCATAACAAGGCCTTCTATTTTCATATCACTAAAGCCTGACAAATCGATGACTCCACTAAATTATGTTTTATGTTTTACATGATGAATTGATGATGGAAGAAAGTGGGTGTGTGAGTCAAATTTGAGTCCAAAAACCCTCTCATATCATTAAGGCATGAGAATAGTCTATGCATGTCAAATTTCAATGCATTCATAAACAATTTGAAAACATTTCAACGTCGACCCATTCACAGTTTGAATTGATGATGGACATACCTACATCGTTGGTATGATTAGGCACAGTCGCATGGATCTCCTCTTGGTTTTGAGAATGGTTCATTCTCTACTAAACAGGGGCAACCACATGAAGGTGGAAGCTCTAATTATGCCCCCCCCTCACATCACTCTCAATTTCCCCATATTACCTAATTTGAAATTCTAAAGAACATGTATCAGATACTATATTATACAAAATAAAAACATATAAAGATCATATAAAAGATATAAACACATACCCCTTCTTTTCAACAATTAAATATCAATCATCTTCTTCTTCATCCAGCTCAACATCTATATCAAGATCTAGTTCAGAATTGATATTGGTGAAAGGTTCATTCCTATCAACATCATCATCAATGCCATTTTTTCTAATATAGTTATCGATATCGTTAATGAGATCATCATCTCCTGCATTTGGATGATCAACTTGTTCAACTTCTTCATCTGACACATTGACTACATGAGCCACCTGCTCCTGGTTTGCATAATCATGATCTTCTTCCTCATTATTATCTTCATCCTCAGCTACATGATTATACTTGATTGGTATTCCTCTTGGATCATATCTAACAACGTATGATCAACCTGCTTTACCAGGTACCTCTAAGTAAAATACTTTGCGTACCTTGACAATTTCTAATATATTCCAACTTCCATAGGCTAGGTGTCATTCTTCGTAGTTTTTTCCATTTTCTTCTTTACCATTTTAATTTTCTTTGTTTGTAATTTGATAACTATGGTTTTTAGGAAGAAAGTGCCTATACTCATCAAACACTTCCTTTCCTAAACTCCTTGAATGATGAGATTTTATCCTCGGACCACAAACTGGGCATGCAAATTTACCCTTTGTTTGAAGACCTACAAGATATATGAATTAATGTAGCGTCAAATTATGGTTACAATTTAAAATAATGCATGATATTTTCAATAAATATATATAATATTAAATCACAAAATAAAGTAGCAATATACCACAAAAATGTGTTAACTCGGGAGCATCATGAATTGTCCATGATAGTATTCCATGGAATTGAAATCGTTTTTTCCCTATTGGTCTAGAGATGTCATACATAGTGATGCCAACCCATAACTTCAACAACTCATCGATAAGAGGCTCAATATATACATTCATTTATTTAACCTAGTACCTACCTAATTGGTTCAACATACTGCATGATTAATTATACTTATCTAGATGTTGTTACATATCAAAGAAATAATTACCATGCACGAAACAAAGAAATGAAATATTTTGTCATACTTTAAAGAAAATAAAAGATAATTAAATACCTGGAACAATCATTGCCAACATTGTGTGCTCTCTCTTGATCGATATCCAGGGAGGAAGGTTATTGTTTATAACAAAAACAGGCCACATTGAGTACGTAGAACGAAGCTCTCCAAATGGATTGACACCATTAGTTACCAATGAAAGTCTAACATTACGAGGTTATTCTTTAAAAATTGGCCACTTTTCTTTGATGTAGCTCAATGCAGAACCATATGTAGGCATTCGAAGAACATCATCTCCACTTCTATTCTTTGCATGGAAATCCATAAACTGTGCTATACTTTGGCACCTGAACAACCACTGGAAACGTGGAATTATTGTAATATAACAAAGAACTTTGTGAGGCACCTTCTTTGATGCATTATCGGTTTGATATCTACTTATTTGACATTGTGGGAATTCATTTTATAATGTGTATCGTCCATAATATATGATATTATCATTAGGACATGCATCAATAACCTGATAGTCCATTCCAGTTTCTTTCATAATCACGGATATTTCTCGATATGTGCGTGGAAAAATATTTGACGTCAGTAATATAAATTCACCTAACAATATACAAAATTCTAAACAAAAAGTCAATGTAAGCAATATTAATCATCAATATCTCATCCAATATTCTAATTTACAAATTATAAAACAATAGCAATATAAGAAAAAATTGAACCTTTTAAGTATTTGTGAACATGCATGCATAAATAATTAACAAATTAAATACCTTAGTATGTGTGTAATGCCCCATATTTTGACCTTGGGTAGTTAAAATATTATTGTTTGCTAATCTTAATAATTCAAAGTTTAGCATTGTTGGAGTCAATTAGACTTGGTTAGACATTGAGATGTGTACCTCTAGACCTATTTGTATGTTTTTTTTTTTTTTTTTAAGTAAAGAGGTGGTGCCTTCTATATTATCAGAAAAACGTGGTGTACAGTAGTGTGTGGAAGCGCCAGCTGTCCTGCCTGATTAGGAAACCAGGCCAGCTGTGCTCCGGATGTCAATTGCCCAAAATATAACAAAACTTCCTTTGCCCACCCTGCCCGAAGGAAACCAGGGTGGCAAAGCCAATTGTTCTCAGACGAGTTCTCCCTACTA
>ML812803.1:17797-49424 GCA_009831015.1 Picea engelmannii
GCCGCGTTGGCTGGGGCCGTGGATGTTTCCCCGTAGGGGTTTTACCACGTGAAAACATCGGTGTGTTGATCTTTGATCTGGTTATGTGAGTGGTTACTGAAGGTGTTCGTCCTCTATTGGAATACCTGTGTTGTCGAACACCTTTACTCGACACAGGATCCTTCATGTAGGTCAATATCACAATAGACTCTTCATCATGCATGTATATATGCTAGAAGCAACTCACCCACAAAACAGTTTCACACAAAGAAAAAGTTAAGACGAAAATGTCTTACACACACACAACATACTACTCTTCTCTCCCCATATTCTTGGGATCTCCTATGAGGGAGCTACACCCATACCAGCTATGATAGCATATTAAAATAGGAGAGTAGAGTAGTATACACAAATAATGAATTACAGAATATACGAATTCAATTTACAATACATATTCACTCTATATAATAGAGTCCAAATGTATTGTAAATTCAATTCATATATTTTGTAATTCATTGGTTGTGTATGTTACTCTACTCTCCTATTTTAATATTGTCAACCCAAAAAATTGATCTGGGTATTTTAAGTTACAACCAACAAAAAAGAAGATGACTTGTGGCATTAGAAAGCATAAAAATTTATGCATTGACTTTTCCAGAACTATGTGCATATAGTTTGTGTCTAACAGAAAATTGTTGCATGGACATTTTCTTGGAGAATTTAGAGGCATAGGAAGGAATTTTGGTTCCTTTACGAGAACCACAACCATGGAATATTCCCAAGGATTTTATAGTCATGAAGATAAATTAATAGGGCTACATGTTAGCATCATAAATGTTGAGACATATTCTAATGGATGACGAGACATAAAAGAGTTTGTGACTATCAAAAGCCTGCAAAGAGAAGTGTAGACTTATATGGTAGATAATTAAAATATTATGAAATCACAGGAGGATATACTTCAATGTATGAATGTGATGCAAAGGTAAGATGATAAAGACTCTAGAAAACAACAAGAAACTAGTGCTAGAAAAATGACAACATCTAGATCCCTTAGAAAAAGGGATGAGCATGGGAATGAAAGATAGTCAAGGAGAATGTGCAGGTGCCATCACTCACTAGGGAAATATAATAGGAGAGATCATGAAAGTTTAGGGCCAGGAAGCATCCCAGTTGTCTCCCCTTTAAGGAGGTAGAGGAGAATTCCCTAGGGAGACATCTTGCAAGGTGAACTTGGGAAAATCAAGCCACCAAATTTTGATGGTGAGCATAGGAAGGGAGAAGAGGTTGATACCTAACTATTGGAAATGAAGAAATATTTCTAGTTGGACGAATATCCCTCTAGGGTAGAAGTGAGAATCACAACCTACCACTTACAAGGAAAGGAAATCACGTGGTGGGATAAACTTAGGCAATCCAAGCACCTTGATGAGAAGAACATCTCATGGAGGCAGTTAAAAGAATATTTCCAATAAAAATATTTGTCTGAGAATTACTATAAAAGGAAGATGAAATATTTCTTTGAAATCAAGATAGGAAGCATGAAAATGGATGAACATGAGAAAATATTCTTTGAATTATTGAAGTACGAGGAATTTATAAAGGATGAGAAGATCAAAATATGAAGGTTTTTGAGTGGGTTACCCTCTTTCGACAGTGACAAGATACAATATGATAACCCCAACACCTTGGAGGAAGCCATAAGGAGATCAAAGAGGAGGGAGGTTAGTCTTCCAAAAGACTTGGAATGAAAATATTGTAGATTATAACCTTGTACAATATCTACTGCAAACAAATATTCAAAAAAAGAATAGAAAAGATACAATGGAAAATACAAACATTACACAGAGATTTTTCCCCTGGAAACCCAAACGAGGAAAACCAACATATTCTATATTCATTCATTGTGATACATTTTTTACAATACAATATACATATAGGAGTCAGCGGCATCCAAAAACCTAACCCAATGATGTGGATTAGTCCAAAACCCTAATTCCTTAATCAAAAACCGAAAACCATTGGCAAAAACCATGTGCCGAAAAACCACCTAAATACGTGACACGTTTCCAGAGGCAGAAAAAAAAAAGTGGGGGCACTATCCTTGAACCCTTGCACCCCCCCTCTAAGCCCCCTACCACTCATGCAAAGAATATAACACATACCCAACATTCTCCCACTTGTTTTTTTCTTTGCATACAGGGGGTTACAAGGTTACATAGTCAACAATCCAGGGCAACAATGCTCATGGACCCTATACACCAAGAGAACTTCTCAGTGCTCACAGATTTTGTTAATGAGTCTGCAACATTATTCAAAATCTCCACCTTTACCAGTGATACTTTATTTTCTTCAATCATGTCTCTCAAAAAGTGATATTGAACATCAATATGCTTTGTCCTTGAATGACAAGCCGGGTTCTTCGCCAGAAAAATTGTAGTCTGACTGTCTCACTCTATCCTTACATCTTGTTGTACCAACCCAATACTTGAACACAATCTTTGTAACCATATTTATTCCTTACTTGCACGAGTGGCTATCATGTATTCAACTTCTATAGTTGAAAGTGCCACTACAACCTGTCTTTTTCTCATCCAACTTATTGCTCCTCCAAACAGGTTAAACACATACCCTCTTGTAGATATCCTATGATCCATATCTCCAACCCAATTTGCATCCACAAATCCATGTATATACACCACTCTATCCAATCCATAGTACAATCCATAGCTAGAAGTGCCACACAAATACCTAAAAACCCTTTTTACTGCTATCCAATGCTCCTTCCCTGGTTTTGACATATACCTGCTCAAAACTCCCACTGCATGTGCAATTCTGGTCCAGTACAAACCATTGCATACATCAAACTGCCAACTGCACTCGCATATGGAACATGAGACATGTCATCCTCTTCTTGATGTGTCTTGGGACACTGATCCTCATATAACTTTACACCAAAAGGAATAGGAGCCTTGACCGGTTTACATTCCTGCATATTAAACCTATGCAATATTCTCTCGACATATTTTCTCTGATTTAACCAGAGTTTCCTCTTTTTCCGATCTCTTTTAATTTCCATGCCCAGAATGAAATTTGAAGCACTGAGATCCTTCATGTAAAATTTAGAGGACAACTGAGTTTTCACATCCTGGATAATCTTCTTGTTGTTTCCTATCAGCAGCATGTCATCCACATACAAGACCAAATAAATCAAATGATCACCAATTAATTTAAAATACACATAATGATCCTCTTTGCTTCTTGTGAATCCAAGTCCCAACATATAAGTATCAAATTTTTGATACCACATCCTTGGTGATTGTTTTAAACCATACAGGGACTTTTTTAGTTTGCATACCATCTCCTTCTTTCCCTTCACAACATAACCTTTTGGTTGCTTCATACATATTTCTTCTTCCAGATCCCCATGTAGGAATGTTGTCTTCACATCCATTTGTTTTACTTCAAAATCAAATTCAGCAGCAACAAATAACATAAATATTATAGAGGTTAACTTGGCAACAGGAGAAAAAATCTCACCAAAATCAATTCCCTCAACCTAGGAATAACCCTTTTCTATTAACCGAGCTTTCTATTTCTCCACTTTTCCTTCTGCATTCAACTTCTCTTTAAATACCTATTTGCTTCCAATGGGATTTCTTCCAGTGGGTAACTCCACTAGATCCCAAGCCTCATTCTTTTCCAAGGATGTCATTTCTTCATTCGTGGCCCTTTTCCAAAGATTTTCATCCTCTAAATCCACTGCCTCCCTGACAATTCTAGGATCATCATCAGTAATAGACAAAGAAAAATTTGAACGAAAATCAGATGGAGTATACCTTTCTAGTAGCCTTCTTTCTCGAACCAATCTCCTCAATACTGGATTATGGGGATCTTCTTCTTCTGATTCTTGTTCTTCTATAGAGTCTGATTCATCATCCTTTAAATCAAACTCTATTTTCTTTGGTTCTTCCTTACTTGGTAGGACTTCTTGTTTAACAACATCCTTCATTTCTCTAAATACCACATCTCTCATATACACTACCTTCTTATTTTCTGGGTTCCAAAGCTTATAACCTTTGAGAACATCTTTATATCCAATAAAAATACACTTTTCAACCATCTTAACCAGCTTATTCATGTTTTCCTTTGGAACATGAACATGAACATGTGCATCGCAGCCAAATACCTTGAGATGTGTGAGAGAAGGTTCCTTACCAGTCCATACCTCTTGTGGAGTCTTGTCATCCAACACTGATGAGGGTGATCTGTTTACCAGGTAACATGCAGTACCCACTGCCTCTACCCATAATTCTTTCCCTAACCTGGCACCACTGAGCATGCACCTTGGTTTTTCCATCAACGTCCTGTTCATGCTTTCTGCAACTCCATTCCACTGAGGTGTATATGGATTATTCTTATGACTTTCTATAACACACTTCTTACAAAATTCTTCAAATTCATTTCGACATAACTCTCTACCATTACCTGTCCTCAGCATCTTAATTATTTTCTCTGTTTTATTCTCAACAAGAGCCTTAAACTCTTTAAACCTGTCAAAAACTTCATATTTCTTCCTGAGGAAATATATCCAAGTTTTCCTTCAGAAGTCATCTATAAATGAGACATAGTACATAGATTTTCCCAATGATGGGATTGACACGGGTCCAGAAACATCACTGTGAATTAGCTGTAAAATTCCTTCTGCCCTCATTGCACCAGAGGGGAATCTTACCCGATTCTGCTTCCCATATAGAAAATGTTCATAGAAATCAAAATCCAGAGAGAAGTTATACATACCTTCAACCATACCTTTACCGTGTAGTAGTCGAAGACCCTTTCTCCGATATGCCCCAGTATTTGATGCCACAACATAACCTTTTCTCTAGAGACTGTAGGAGTTATTTCTTCTTCAACTCCAATATCGGGAACAATGGAACTATTACACCCATGACTAATAGTGCTTCCTTGCATGTTATATAGAGTTCCAAAACAAACGCCCTTCAACAACACCATTGCTCCTCGAACCATCCTGCAGGTTTCCTTTTCAAATATTGTTTTTACCCATGCATCGTCCATTTTTCTTACAGAAATCAAATTTATGGCCAAACCTGGGATGTGCAGAACCCCAGGTAGTGTTCTAATACTTCCATCTATGAGCCTCAACTTGACTCTTCCTCGTCCTATGATTCTGGTTGTCGAATCATTACCTAAGAATACATTACCTCCATCATACCTTTCATATTCACATAACCACTCCCTGTGAGGAGTCAAATGAAAGGATGCACCAGATTCAATCAACCATGCCTCATGATCTGCATGTGTGCTTGAATAGGCCAAGTACACATCCCCTCCTTCTTCCTTGGAGGTCTTTTCTTCTGTAGAAGAAGATTCTTCATATCCCTTCTTTTTCTCAACTTTGGATCTACACTACTTCTTGTAGTGCCCTTCTTTTACACATCTCCAACATACCCTTACAAAATTTTAGGGAGATTTAGATCTACCCTTATACTTATATCTTCCACTTGAGAAATTAGATCTATTTCTTTCCTTGGAACTTCCTCTTGCAAATAATGCATCTATGTTATGTCCTTCCATATTCTTTCATCTCATCTCCTCCGACAATAAGGATGAGACCACTTCTTCAAACTTCAAGGAAGTTGTATTACTACCTATGCCCACAAGCAAACTATCCCACGAGTCTGGTAAAGAACACAACAAACTGATACATTTATCTTCATCTGCAATTTTAATCTCAACAGATACTAACTGAATTACCATAGTATTGAAGGCATTCAAATACTCTGCCACCGAGTTTCCATATCTCATCCTCAGGTTATACAACCTCTTTCTCAGGAATAATTTATTTACTAGGGACTTAGATTGATATAACTTCCCCAGATTTTCCCATAAATCCTTGGTTGTATCTTCCTCTAACACATTCAATAATATTGAATCTGAGAGACACAGTTGGATTGTGCTCTTTCCCTTTTGATCCAACTTTTTCCAGCCATCTGCAGAAGTTCCTGTAGGTGCAATACCTTGATCTACCAGGATCCACTGATCTCTGTCCACCAATAAATCTTCCCTCTTGAGCTTCCACAACTCAAAACTTTTCCCATTAAACTTCTCGATCTCCATCTTTGAATTGCTTGCCATTTCTTTTCACCTGAAAAAGAAATATTGCAAATCTCCCACTGTAACAAGGCTTATCACAGTCTCGAGCCAAACCCTTGACCACAAAGACGTCCCCTTGAATCCAATAGAGCTCTAATACCAAATGTAGATTATAACCTTCTACAATATCTACTGCAAACATATATTCAAAAAAAGAACAAAAAATATACAATGGAAAATACAAACATTACACAGAGATTTTTCCCTTGGAAACCCAAACTGTGAAAACCAACATATTCTATATTCATTCATTGTGATACATTGTTTACAATACAATATACATATAGGAGTCAACATCATTTGAAACCCTAACCCAATAACATGGATTACTCCAAAACCCTAATTCCTTAACTGGAAATAGAAAACCATCGGCAAAAACCATGTGCCAAATAACCACCTAAATACGTGACACGTTTATCGAGGCAGGTGACATGTTTCCCAAGGAAAAAAAGTATTTCGGGGGCACTACCCCTGAACCCCCACGCAGAGGGATTTACCCCCCATCTAACCCCCCTGTGCACCCGACACACACGCTCAGACACTACTACTCGTGCAAAGAATATAACACATACCCAACAAACATGAAGGGTAAGAAAGAGAAAAGGAAGAAAGTTTTTAAGCCACCCTTTTTCAAGAACAACTCCCAAGCAAATCAATAGGGACAATCAAACACAAATCAACACAAGAAAACATATTTATTTGGTAAAAGGAAAAGGTATCAGCCCATATAATGTTGGGGATGTGAGGGAAATCAATTGTATAGGGACTACCCTCACAAAAGAGAAAAAGTGAGGATTTTTCACAACATTCAGGAGGTTGAAACAATTAAAGATATGAGAGGAATCATGCCAAGGATTTATGTAGCCTTGGGAAAAAATAAATAAGAGTATCAATCCCTTATGATTGAAGTGAAAGGTATGATTAGGAAATAAAGGTATCAGTAAGTGTAAGCATAAGAAATCTTGGTTAGCTCAGTTAGACTGAGGGGCTAATAGAAATATCAATGAGTTGGTTAAAGATTTTATAATAGACATGAGTGGACTCAACACAAATGCATATGTGAACATCATACCATTGGGTTCATATGATTGTCTAATTGGAATGGATTGTCTGTAAAAACATGATGTTATTCTAGATTGTTACAACAAGGAAATAAATTATCTTGATGAGGAAGGGAAACAAGGAAATATTCAAGGAATTTCGAGATTTGTAGTTGTGAGAGAAATTTTTTGTATGTAGTTGAAAAAGAGTTTTAGGAAGGGATATCAAAATTTTGCACCCATGTGAAAGAGGAATCAAGAGATAAAGTGGTAAGTATTGGAAACCATCTAGTCTTGAGGGATTTTGAACATATTTTTTTGGAAACCACATGATTTCCACCAAATATAGATATTGATTTATCTATTAATTTGGTGTTAGGAGCTACCCCAATGTCGAAGAAAACTTATAGAATGGGCACATTGGAATTGAAAGAGTTGTATATGTAGCTTGAATAGTTGTTAAAGAAGGGGTATATAGGCCCTATTTTCTTAGCTTGGGAAGACCCTAGTCTTCCTTGGATCATTATATTATTTTTGATCTATCTCGGTCCTTTCAGAGTGGAAAAAATTGAAGGATTCATCTTCTAGGGACATTTTAGTTGCAGGTCGTAGTTCGAAAAATTGTGGTCTAGAACCTTCGAGAGACATTTTGAGGCATAAAATCACGGCTTTTGGGACTCTTCTATCCAAAATTTGTGCACCATTCCTTGACGATATTCTACACTACGAGACATGTCCAACAATGAATATTGTACGTCAATTGGAGCTCGTATGCAAAATGTATGCCTCCTCCAATTTGACCTAGATGGCTATCGGGCTATGTTAAATACCAAACCACTCAGAGGAGAAGGGGTTCCATTATTTTTCATTTTCATCTTCTTCCATAGATGAGAAAAACATCTGAGAGTGGTATTATATGAGCATAACATATGAGGAGAGATTCTATAACAACCATGTAGGCTAAAGGTCAAAGGAAACTACACAAAGAGTGCCTCTTTCTTTTTACTTGCTTTGAATTTCTATACCAGAGAAAAGATAGGAGAGGAAACTCACCTTCTAGCTGGGTTTTATCCCATATTGGGTTCCCTAGGTCATATATTGTGTTTGTATTTAATTATGTTCTTTATTTTTTTCATTTGAACTATTTCATATATTTTTTCAAGAAGAAAACCAATAATGAAGAGTGTGATATCTAAAGGAAAAATAACCTTAGTAGTAAATATTTGAGTTATTTATTAGATATGTTGTGATGAATTGTTCTAGTGGAATATCCAATATAGTTTACAGATCATCCCAAGTTATTTTTGTAAATAATGATGGAACCTTAAATCTATGTATTGATTTCAAACAATTGAATAAGGTCACCATAAAGAACAAATGTCATTTTCCAAGGATTGATGATTTAATTGATCAATTGAATGGTTCTAGGATAATTTCCAAGATTTATTTTAGATTAGGTTATCATCAAGTAAGAGTACATCAATAAGACAACATTCAGAACAAGATATGGGCATTATGAATTTATAGTAGTGTCATTTGGGCTATCTAACTCCCAAGCAATTTTCATGTGCCTGATGAATGGAGTCTTCAGGGTGTACTTGGATAAGTTTTTGATTTTTTTCTTAGATAGTATTCTCATCTACTCAAGGACATAAGAAGAGCATGAACAACATTTGAGAGAGGTGCTTCAATTTTTCAGAGAGGATAAATTCTAAGCCAAACTAAGTAACTACATAATTTAGCAAAAGAAGATTCACTACTTGGAACATATTATTTAGCAGATGGGATAGTAGTTAATACTGAGAAAATAGAGGCCACTAAAGGATGGCCAACACCAATAAATGTGACATGTGTAACATCGTTTATGCATCTTTTCATTTGTTACCAAATATTCATAAAATGATTTTTAAATATCGCAAGCCCAATCACTTATTTGCAAAATAAGGGAGTAAAAATCAAATGGATGCCCAAGTGTGAAGAGAGATTCCAGTAGCTGAAAGCAATTTAAGGAGTGCACCGATATTCAATATTGCAAATCTGGGTAAATATTTTGTAGTGTGCATTAATGCATGCAAGGAAGGGCTCAATGGAGTCCTTTCTCAAAAGGATGATGTGGTATTCTATGAGTCTTGAAAATTAAAAGAGTATGAAATGAATTATGCTAAAATTGAGTTAGAATTAGAAGCCATTGTTCATGCATTAAAAATGTGGAGAAATTACCTTATGGAGAGAATATTTTAGCTAAGTATATACCCTTATTGTTTGAGTCATTTGTTTGGACAACCAACATTAAATGCTAGACAAACTAGATGGTTGGAATTTATGAGTGAATATGAAGTTGAAATTAAGCATATAAAAGACAATCAAGTGGCTAATGCACTCAATACAGTAGATCACGAAATGCATTATTCTGTCAATTATCATTTGCAAAACACATTTAAAAGAAAAAATTTAGAGGTTGCAAATTAAAATCAACAATATTTAAAAATAAAAGAAACATTATAGCAAGACAATTTACAACAAAAAATTAATTATTATGAGCTGAAAGAGGATGGAATCCTCATGTACCAAGGGAAAATATATGTGCCAAATTCCAATAAGATGGAAAATATACTTCCATGGGAAGTGCACAATGTTCCATATATTGGGCACCCATGATACCAAAAAAAAATTGTAGTTATAAGAAGCCAATAATTTTCGCCAGGAATGAAGAAAGAAGTGACCAATTACATAGCCAAGTGTCTAGAATTCTAAAAAGTGAAGAAAAATGATAGACATCTGACATAGTTGTTACATCTATGTCTCATTCCTCAGTGGAAATGGGAAGTGGTTACAATTGATTTCATTACAAAGATTCCCATAACAATAAATCAACATCACTCCATCATGGTGGTGGTAGATAAATTAACTAAGGTGACACATTTTATTCTTCTGAAAACTACACACAAGGAAAAAAACATTACAAATATTTACATGAAATAAGTTTCTAGGCTACATGGGGTGCCTAAAGAAATTGTTTCTGATAGAGATCCAATGCTTACCTCTAATTTTTGGAAATGTTTGTTCATAGGATTTGGAACAAATTTAAATCTTTGTATATCATATAACCCAGTTCAGATCCACAAATAGAGAGTACCAACAAAATAACAAAATACCTTCTCGGAATATATGTGATGGATCAACCATCAAAGTGGGAAGAATGCATCCACTTATTAGAGTTTTCTTACAATAATGCGTATTAAGACTCATTAAAAATGAGCCCATTTGAAGCATTGAATTGTAAGAAGTGTAACACACCAGTGATTTGGGATGACCCAACAAAGTTTTTCGTTGGGATAGAATTTTTAGAAGAAATGGAAGAGAAGATGACAAGGATTAGGTAGAATTGAAGGGATCCCTAGAACAAGAAGAAAAGTTATAGAGACAAAAACAAAGTTTTTAGATATTTTAAAATGTGCAAGCATGTTTTTATAAAAGTGAAAACAAAAAAAACTTCAATAAAATTGGGTTATTAACCAAAGTTGACAGAAAGAGATTATGGACCTTTTGAAATATTAGAGAATATAAATCTAATTGCATACATTTTAGAGTTTCTTGCATCCATGAAAGTGCATAAATATGTGATGTTTTTGTTAAAAAGTTATAGGTTTTTCTGTAAAGAAATGAAATTAAATTTTTAGTTTCCTACCATACATAGAACAATAAGCACATGGAAATCAAAAGATAAGAGGAATTTATAAAATGTTTTCATAGACATCAATCATGTCATCTATTGGAATATGAGAGAAATCATGTCATAAACGCATAGAAATCCAAAGCTAAGAGGAATTTATAAAATGCTTTCATAGACATCAATCATGTCATCTATTGGAATATGAGAGAAATCATGTTATCTATTGGAATATCAGAGAAATACTCTCTTTAGAAGTTGATGGATATCGTCCAACTCATTTTTTTATTACTTTTTTATTTTTAAAAATCACAAATCATCATATCATGCATTGGTTTCTATGAATAAAATCGTCATTGGTTATATAATGCTTGCATAAAACTAACCAAACCAACAAAAGACAAAGACACTTGTATTCTTTCAAACTTTTTTATTTTTAAAAATCACGAATCATCATATCATGCATTGGTTTCCATGAATAAAATCGTCATTGGTTATATAATGCTTGCATAAAACTAACCAAACCAACAAAAGACAAAGACACTTGTATTCTTTCAAAATTATTTTCAGTTTATAATTTGTATTTTATATAAGTAATTCATTCAAAATATTGGACCCCCCACGGATAATATTAAAGAAACACAGATAATATTAAAAGAAACCTATTGAAATGTTTTACCTTTGTCGTTATTTTGTCTTTTTCTCTTTTGCATAGTATGTCAATTTAAAGGTTAAAATTTTTAACACAATTTCTATTTATGGAAAAATATTTTTTTAATTAAAATTTTATTATTAAAGAATTAATTTTTTATTAAAACTTTGTTGTTAAAGAGCACAATTTTAAACATAATTTTTAAATTAAAGTTTTATTATGGAAAACTAATTTTTTTATTAAAATTTTATTATTAAAAGGTTATTTTTTTAATTAAAACTGTGTTTGAAGAGCACAATTTTAAACAAAAACTTGCACAATCTTTTAATCAAAATTTAATACTAAAAGGTTAATTATTGAAGAACTCGATTTTAAAACAAAAAATTTCATTATCGAAGAACACAATTTTAAATAAATCTTTCTTTGATAGGAAATATAAAAATTTAAAACATCAAAATATATTTTACCAAGTAAAAGAAATACACATTCCAACCCTAGGTCCGTCTAAATAATTTGTCACCGTACAAGTATTCTAATAATTTGGGTGATCAATACCCAACTTGTTGCAGAGTATTTAAGACTATGCAGTGGAGGAATGCCTCATTGATGATGCATAAACCCATGGTATTGATGACCAGCTGACGCAACTTACTTACATCAACCTAGTCACTTATTCCCATTGTTGCATCATAGAAGCATAGCATATGTGGATGTCCATAGCCTATTGTAGAGCAATGATCGTCATACATTGATTTTCAATCAAGGTTGAGGGGACGACAGCCAACCAGAGATTTGAAGGGTCATAACATACAGGAAGACGTCATGCCAAATTTGAATTTGAGCACGTCATGCCCATTTAAATTTGAATTTGAAAATGATCCCGCTCATTTTTTAGAATTTCATCACCATTACATTCATTTGAATATGAGTAGGAGACATCGACATTTTATTCATAATGGTGGTTAGCAAAGCCTGATGCCACCTTGGATAATTTCAATGAATGACTATGACAAGCATGAGATTAATCTAGCCAAGTTGTCAGAGAACTGTATATCGACCATTCTCTCCTTCACTACTCCACATGACATTTGCAAATTGTTAGTCGTCTCTAAACTCTTCAGATCTTCGGCCTATGATGACTCTCTAAATTCCCTCTCCAAAAATGCTATCAGATTCGACATATTTAACCTTATCTTAGTCACTTTCCCTCAAGCCTTCAAAGTGACCATCTTCGCCTAACGACGCCATGTGGGGGTTGCCTCTCTGACATTCTCTAAAGAAAAATTGCAGTACACTCACTTATGTTGGGTGCTCTACATTCCTTAACTTAGCACTAATCAACTATACAAGGTAATGGCAATGGATCTGTGTTGACAGGAATGACAATCGATCCCAGTGAGTATGATTCTCCTCTAATCCTAACAGTGATAGCCCGTGCCTTCCATCTAATCAACAAAATCAAATCCCATGTTCCATGTAGTGGAAACAATACAAAAGGGACTTTTTATAGCCAGTGATTTTACCCCCATGAACATTGTGAGATACAATGGAATCCTCTTAATCTTATACAACATACGTCTCTGGGTATTTATAAGATCTCGAGTCAAGAAGATTATAATGAATATTGCAAGCTCTAGCTACTCAGAGAGATCATGATTTTTTTTCATGAGTTTAGATGACCAATTGGAGAGAGCCTATTCCACTCCTCTCTATTATCCTCGCGTAAGAGGGAGGGTGAGGAGTAGCATATTTAATCATGTTCATGTCTCTAGTATTGTTTTTCCTTCTTCATCTCAACCTGCAGTTGTGCTTCCACCTTCATCTCTTTTGTGTCACCAATCTACCAACACTTCTTCCTCCTGGAACACCCATCTTCCTATTCATGTTCATTCTTCCTCTTCGGTGGGTTTGTGGGAATCTCAACCTACTCCGTCTTATACAAGAAACCATTCTCGGGATTCAAATTCTAAAATGAATGAAAATTTTCAACATCTATATCTATCCCAGTTAGGACCAGGAAGTTTCCATGGTGATTATTCCTTTGTGAATCACATAATAAGATATTCAAAAGGGAGTAGCAGGGTTGTAAGAGCATCATAAACAAGCCCCTAAGGATGAAATGGACACCCTTGAATCTCCCACTAAGATAAAATAGGATAGAAGGTAGGCAAAGGCCACCCGGTAAAGGGAACAGGGAATTCCCTTGACATCATATTTCCCAAAGACGAGGAGGATTTCAAGTGAAAGCATAACCCTATTTATACTCTCATGGATGGAGCCTCTTTACATGAGGTCCAACCCTGAACAAGAGAGTGATGATCAATGGAAAATGACCTTCCCGAGCTTCTAGGATACCCATATTATTGAATCAGTCTCTATATAGACTGCACAATAGCCACTGTAGCTCACATCCATCAATGGAAAAATACAATGGATTAGTCAAACCATTCGATTGGTAACTACTACTACACAACAACTCCCATGAATGCTTGTTCCTGATATTTCGAATCTGGTCACGATGCTCAAAAAAAAATTGGTTTTGAAACAACAAACTTAGAAGGAGGATACCTACAATATCAAATATCTCTTTTGCCAACTAGTAACAGGGGATAGTTCACAACACCAATGCTCTTGAGAAAACATTAACATTCGAACCTTTGATTGACATGGCCAATGAAAAAATTACTTTTTCACCAATTCCCACTCCAGCGGTGCAGATGTACATTACTATCTTACTTACCAAATTGCAGAAATGACACCAAACACTTAGTCTGGCTCATGTGCAACTTCAACAAAAACACCAAGTAGAACTCGCAGTACACGATCAAACTCGTGGACAATATCAACAGGAGGTATAGGCTCACCATGATCCAGGTGGATATTTGTGGCCACCCGGCTATTCCACTTGGACCCACACCATTGTTTCTTTCAGTTTTTCAGTTTCCTTAATTGTAGCACAATTTACTATTTTTAGAAGTTTTTCGGGTGGTGCACTTTCAGAGCCGTTTTGAGGAACTAAACGACATTTTTTGGCATGAATGCTTCGACTAATATGATTTTGTTCCAGACTCGGACTCATTATTTTTTGTTATCAGTGTAGTCCTTGGATAGATATTTCTAATGATGTATCATGTGAGTCAAATAGAGATAGTATGCCAAAGTTACAACCCCAAGAAATTGATGTACCAAATTACCCCACCGGGGCCCATAATCTGGTGTTTCATCTCCTAGGGTTAAGTTTTTGGATGTTAAGGGTTTTCCATTGTTTCTCAATAATATATAGGCCTTAGAGCCTCATTATAACATAGATTTCAGAGGTCATTAGCCGCCACATCTCTTCTCAAAGATAAGCTAACAACGCCCGAGCTACTGTATTTCCATTATGTCTATAAGCATATTTCAGTCATTTGTTGTTAATGAAATGAAGCTTTACTTCCACTGCATCTCTGTGTTTATGTGTATTTCTGTATTTCATTGTGTTCCTGCATAAATATGGATCAATGGTATTAGAGAAGTCTTCTCTTTCTCGATCCTTCTTTGCATGTCCCCAACGAGGTCAGGGTATAAGGATTTAGGGCTCGATCTGGTTGAACCGTTGCAAGATCAACCTCACAAACCATGACGGTCGCCCATGGGGGAAGAAAAGAAATATGAGGGAGCAGGAGATCCTATCAAATTATTGCTCGAGGACGCCCTCAAGAAACAAAGGAACACGATGATGGACAAATTTGCCCAGATCCTTCAACAACTTCCCACTACCAGCGCATCTACATCCAACAGTCCCTCTGGAGGCGTCACTCCTTTTATGGTACAAGTAAACTTTGACATTCCCATATTTGAGGGCCAAATAGATGCATATGTCATTGATAGATTGTTGAATGTATTAGAAGAATATTTCTCTATTCATGACTTTTCCGACCGAGAAAGGATTATTTTTTCACTCCTTAAAGCCGCCTCCCATGTCAAGGACTGGTGGGAAGCCTACTGGGAGAAACAGAGTGAGGGGGAACCCTCTTTGTTCTCGATCGCACCCACTTGGAATTCTTTTCTATACGCCATCAAGGAACAATATTATCCCGTGGGGAGCTATGAGGAAAAATAAATACAATGGACTATGTTACGACATCAAAGGGACCAAGATGTGCATGAGCTGACGAATCTATTCCATACCCTATGCACAAAGTTGGGTATCAAAGATTCAGAGAAACAATTGGTGTTAATGTACTGCAGTTTCCTTCATAGATACATTTAGGAGGAAATGGAGTTCCTGGACATCTCCTTGCTTAGTGCGTCATACCGGTATGATACCAAGATTGATCAGAAGTTCAAATAGAAGAAGCAAGATGTTGGGTCTGCGAATCATAAGCAAGGGAAAGGTACCCCCAAACTGTTGAACAAAGGACCAAGCCAAGGCAGGGTGGCCCAAGACAACCCACCAAAGCTGCAAGCAAAGAATAACACCAGGAAGCCAGAAAAGGACACGGGGAAGTGGTGTGATTTCCATAAGAGCTCCACTCATAACACAAGTGAGTGTTGGGCCAGGCAGTCACTAGTAGTTGAGTTGAAGGCTTATGAATCAGATGCAGGCTCCAACTTTGAATTAGAACCCAACAAGGGGAATGAAAGGGGGAAGAATGTTATTGATGTGGAGCCCAACGCCATCGTTGCTACCGTGAAGATCCAGAAGAAGGAAACAAAATATCCAGAGGAGGTGGAGCGCCTCTTCCATTCCTAGATATGGGTAAAGGGTTCCCCATTACAGTTCATTTTCGAAAGCGAGAGCCAGAAGAACCTCATATCAGTAGAGGTCATGAAACAGTTGGACTTGCTGACCACAACACACCCACAAACATACACCATCGGGTGGAAGAACCAAGGATGAGACCTCCACGTTAGCCAACAATGTCACCTTTCTTACAACATCAAGCCCTTCATGAATGAGGTATTATGTGACATTGCTCCTCTTGATGTTTATGATGTATTATTATGCCAACCATAATTGTGGAAGCAACATGTTGTGTACGAGTCTAGGCCTCATGCTATTATTATTACTTTGGGAAATAAGCTATACAGGATACCAGAAATAACACTGCCTACGGGCATCTCTTTGATTACTACAAAACAATGTAGTAAGCTCATTGCAAAAACTAGGAAATTTGTTTTCCTGATGATCCTGCCTCAGGGAAAGAAGAAGACTGTGTCCATGACCTCTAGATAGGTCCTCTCTACACGACAACAACAAATGGATAAGGTCGTGGAGGAGTACAAGGAAATCTTCACCTCCCCCGCAAGGGTGCCTCTACACTGTCAGGTCAAGCACCCCATTGATTTGACCCCAAGTGCGTCACTTCCCAATAGGCCAATCTATCGATGCTCTTTTATGGAGAATGAAAAAATCAAGAGGAATACTCATGAGTTGTTATATAAAGGTCACATCCGACCGAGTTCATCACCCTATGGGAGCCTGATCGTGTTGGTGCAGAAGAAGGATGGGACTTGGAGAGTCTGCATTGACTATCGGGCACTAAATAAGATCACTGTCCAGAATAGGTACCTGATCCCGTGGATTGATGACCTTATGGACCAACTCAAGGGGGCAAAATATTTCAGTAAGATTGACTTGAAGTCTGGGTATCACCAGGTACCAATCGAACCCTTTGATGTGTGAAAGACTACCTTCAAATCCAAGGAGGGATTTTTTGAATGGATGGTCATGCCTTTTGGGTTGACGAATGCCCATGCAACCTTCATGAGACTAATGCAGGACATCTTGCAACAATTCACCAACTTATTTGTAGTGGTGCACTTGTATGACATTCTTAACTTTAGCTAGACTTGGGAAGAGCACCTCCACCACATCCGACAAGTCCTCCAAACACTGCGACAACACAAGTTGTGTGCCAATTTGGAGAAGTGCACTTTTGGCATGACCCAGGTTCAATATCTGGGATACATTATTGATGAGAAGGGGGTGCATGTGGATCTAGCCAAGATCCAAGTCATTCGGGATTGGCCAGCGCCAACCACCCTAACAGAGCTCCCCAACCTTTTGGGTCTTGCCAATTTCTACCACAGGTTCGTGTTGGGATTCTCTCATATCACTTGGCCCTTGAGTCAAGTCACCAAGGGAGGAACAAAAGAAAAATTCTTTTGGTCTAAATCCCAATAGAAGGCGTTAGAATATTTGAAGCATCACCTCTGCTCTGCACCAATTCTCACATTGCCAGACTTGCAACAACCATTTGAGACCGAGACAGATGCCTCCGACTATGCTATTGGGGTAGTCCTTACTCAACAAGGGCATCCAATGGCATACCAGAGTGAGAGGCTTTCCGACACAGTCCAGAAGTATCCCACTTATGAAAAAGAGATGTATTCCATTATGTAGGCTTGTCGACAATGGAAGCATTACATTTTGGGAAAGGAAATGGTCATCCACACAGACCACGGACCCTTTTAGTTCATACAGACACAAGGGATGCTGCAGAACGATCACCATAAGAAGTGGTCCACATACCCACAAAAATTTCATTTGAACATTAATTACAAGAAAGGAAGCACCAATAATGTTGCAGACTACCTCAATCAAACACCTATCATGGTGCTAACTAAGGTACTCAACTCTTGTGGGCACGAGACTTTCGATTGGCCACTTCTCTACAAAAGTGATCTAGAATTCGGCCACACATACAATACGCTCTTGGAGGGTAAGAAAAATCCTAATTTTCACCTCCAGGATGCTCTGCTATGTCACCTGGGACACATTTGTGTTCCTTCAAGCAAGCATGCCAAGATGATTTGGGAGGCTCACTACAACTGGGTTGCTAGGCATTTCAGGGTCGAGAAAACCATGGCAATACTGCAAAAGTATTTCTATTGGCTGAACCTTCGATAGGATGTCGAGAAGTACATCAAGTCCTTCACTTCTTGCGCCATTACCAAACCGACCATCAAGAATAAAGGCCTCTATACTCCGCTGCCTACACCTAGTCGACCTTGGGAATTCATCTCCATGGATTACATGTTGGGCCTTCCTTCTACTAAGCATGGAAATGACTGTGTTTTTGTGGTCGTCGACAGATTCTCAAAGATGTCCATTATGATGGCCTGGAAGAAAAATATCACGGCAGAAGCCACTGCTAAACTCTTCTTTGAATGAGTGTGAGTACACTTTGGGATCCCACATTCTATCATCTCAGATCAGGACAACAGGTTCCTTAGTACATTTTTGTCCATCCTTTGGTCGATGTTGGACACCAAGCTCACCATGTCCACATCTTTCCATCCGCAAACTAATGGCCAGACAGAGGTCATCAACCGGATGATTGTACACATTCGCGCATGTACAACTCAAAGCATCCATGCCCATGGGATGAGAGCCTCCCCTATGTACAAGACAACTACAAATAGGCTCTCCATATCTCAACCAACCACAAGCCCTTTCAGGTGGGATTGGGATTCCATCCACTATGTCCCATTGACGTAGCCATGGCATTTGTGGTTACTCAGGCAGATTCAGCCCATGTCCAGTCTATGGCTAACAAGACAATCAAATTAATTGAGCGCATTCAACACATCCACCAATAGGTTCATGACATCTTGGACAGAGCCAATGCTAAGTCCAATAAGCGAAATGATCAACATCGGGTGCCACATAACTTCCAAGTTGGTGACAAAGTGTGGCTACATTTTCAAAAGGAGCGCCTCACTGGACCCTACTGCAAGATCGCCCACTCTGATATGGGCCATACATCATCACTAAGGATGTAGAGGATAATGCCTTTGAGTTCAATATTCCACCATTCATTGGTCTGCACCTAGTGTTCAATGTGGACCACCTTCGGCCCTACTTTCCACCTCTACTAGACACATCTGACATGGCAGAGAAACTCGCACCAACAAAGTTAAACCTAGATTGGATGGAACAAGCCAAAACTAATTGGATTATGGACACACAAATTAAGAACACGCGCCAGCAGAGGATCCATCTATATTGAGTTATCAAAGTAGACCAACTCCTTCACCAGGGACCAAGTTCAACAAAAGTTTCCTCATCTCATGGAGGAACTCAACGCAATGGGGACCATCACTTCCTAAGGGGGGAGAAATGATCCAGGTGGATATTGGTGGTCACATGCCTATTCCATTTGGACCCACACCATTGCTTCTTTCCATTTTTTAGTTTCCTTAATTGTAGCATAATTTACTATTTTTAGCAGTTTTTGGGTCGTGAACTTCCAGAGCCATTTTGAGGCCCTAAACGACGTTTTTGGGGCATTATTTCTCCAGAAAATATGAGTTCGTTTTGGACTCAATATTTGTTGTTAGGAGTGTATTTCTTGAATATATCTTTCTAATGATGTATCATGTGTGTCAAACAGAGATAGAATGCCAAAGTTATGACCCCAGGAAATTGATGTACCAATTTACCCCAATGCGGCCCATATTCTGGCATTTCATCTCCTAGGGTTAGGTTTTTCGATATTTAGGGTTTTCCATTGTTTCTCAATAATATATAGGCCTTCGAGCCTCATTGTAACACATAGTTCAGAGGCCAGTAGACCCCACATCTCTTCTCAGAGATAAGCTACCAGAGCCGAAACTATTGTATTTCCATTTTGTCTGTAAGCATATTTCAATAATTTTTGGTTAATGAAATGAACCTTTACTCCTGCTGCATCTTTGCATTTATGTGTATTTATTTATTTTTTCCTACATAAATATGGATCACACCGAACCTTGCAATAATTATATGACATTGAAGTCTCGTTGCACACAAATACAACGTCTCAACATGCTAAAATTTGTACCACCTTCATCAACATCTTGGGCCAAGTACATGAACATACCTAACATCTCGGAGGAGGTTCTGGACATTCATCTTATCACAAAATCCCGACCATAAAGGCTCATCTTCAGGTTTTGGATTCGAATAAAATCATGCTCCGCTCATGGATCCAACAGTCCACACTAGAAAATATGGAGCTACAACAAAATATTGGGGTGGCCGAGGAATCCCTCCACAATGGGCAAGCCCAACTCAAATAATTTTCAGAGTTGCTCGAATATTGTCTTACCCTTTGGAACAATGCTAGAACCACTTGAAATATATGATGAAAATTATCTTTATTAATGACATGGTTCACATGGTTGAAGCAAAGGATTCCCAACAAAAGAGAATTTTGGATTCCCTACCCCTTAGCGTGCACCAAGATGCAATGACAACCATCATGAGCAATACCAAGGAAATCAGTTTTGCTCGGGCAGAGAAGAAAAATATTTCTAATTTTTCCAACGAGATGACTGATAAGTCCCAAGTTTTTTACACTCAATTGGCAACTGCAGAGATAAAAACCACCCCCATGCTTGCAAAAATAAAGAAAATTGACATGAAATATCCCCAAGTCACCACAATTGATACATATGAAATGGTCCAACTCACTCAACAATTCCACGCCACCCTCAATGAATCTAACAGTTAGTTTTAGGAGTTCATTAAGGAATTCATGAAGTTGGTTCCTTGCATGTCATCAATCACACCATGAGAAAGAATGTTGGCTTGAGGGCGATGCAAGTAATAGTGTTTGGGGATTATTTGCACCCAAAATTTTGGGGTAAATATTGCGCATGCACATAAAAATAGTTTTGTGTGCACTCTAGTTTTGTATGCACATCAACAACTTCATGATAGATGAAATAAGGTATGTATACCAGTAAGATCTCTATAATGCATGCTAAGAATTTGAAATATACTCCATGCATGCAAAATGAAGAAGAAGATCCTCATGAATCTTTGCTAATGATTAACTCAAACAACATGAGGGATCATGGAGAAATTAAGGGATGATATGGTGAGTTAGTTAATATTGCCATGACTCTAAAGAGGTTACGTGGGATGCATGTGGGTGGTAAAAGCATGCAAAATTGGTATTCAATAGAGTGAGTGGAGAAGAGGTGAAAGTGATAGAGTGCCACAACATAGAAGAAAAGTAAAAGGGGAAGCAAAGACACATAGAGGAGTTTGGAGAGTCTGAGGTGTGTATTAGAGAAGATAAAGAAAGAGTCTAGTTTTTTTTTGCATGAGTCATGTCGTGAATCTAAAGAGTAGTTTTGTATGTGGCTAGAAATTTTTTTTTAAGGAATCTATAATAGAGTTAGCTTAATGTTATGTGTAGATTTTGATAGAAAATGCATGGATCCTTTTAATGCATTATTGATAAAATATATGAGAGTGCAAGGTGTTATTCCTAATGAATTATGAGTCTGTTGGACCATGTATGCCATTGTTCGAATGGAAAAAATATAAATCTTCTATCATTCCTGTCATTTAGTGTGTTTATTATGAGTTCAATGGATCAATATGGTAATGTTGCATGATGTTAATATCATAATAAACTATAATGAATTGCATGAGTGTCACTCTGAGTGGATTTATAATGTATTTTAACCCTTAATCTTCTACACAAGTCCAGATGGTCTCTGTGATTCTCTTGGAGTCTTGGGTGAGACCTTCTTGGGTGAGACCTTCTTCTTCTGTGATTCTCTTGGAGTCTTGTGATTCTCTTGGATGAACCATAGGTCATCAACCCCCAACATTTGGAAGGGTGCATGGAAGTGAGACAATATTTTGTTGAGAAATTACACATAGATCTATGATCTACTACATTCTCTCTATATATGATACACTATTAGTAGAAGGGGATCAACAGATGTTTTGGAAAAACAAAAGAGGAACTTTTATTGTGGAATAAAATGATATGCTCAAGCAATATAATGCATTTAACGAAAAAAATGGGATGTGTGTGTTGGAATGTATAAGAAGAGAGAGAAATGACAATCAAATATGAGATTTTCGTCAATGGATGTACCCAAACATGAGAACTCTATAAATGACCATTGAAAAGGAAATAACAATAATATATACCCCAAAGTAGATACTCTACTCTAGAGAGATCGTACTTTAAAATTTGTAATGTTGCTCTCTTTTGTTGTAAGCATTTTACCATGCAATTGTTTTTTGAGGTAAGTACTATGCATTTGAGTGATGTTCTTAACATATAACTAAGGAAGTTATTTTTATGGAGATGATCATCTTTGAGATTCTTGAGCAATCAAAAGATTATATTCATAGTACATTTTTTAGCACGAAGAGAAAGTGTGATTTGTTGAAGAAATAGTGCAAGAGTGAAAAACCAAAACCCTACATCTATGGAGAAGGATTGCAAGATTGCAATAGATGAATTTTTAGGATTGACAATGAATTATGGAGTTACTCTCAAATATGCAATATGAATTTTCTGATAGATGGTATAGGAGGGATCAATTTGACTATGCAGAGATGAATTCTTCCATCTTCACACAATATTGAAGGTGTTAATAAGAGTTTCTATGGCTTATACACAATTTGAAAATCGAAGTGTATTGTTCTGAATGAGAAACAATTTCTTCGAGTTTCATGTGATACATACTCTTGTAAATGATAAAAACCCTAAACATTATGCTGTGTAATTTTCTAAGAAAACACACAGTAGTCTTGGCATGTCTAACAAAAAATGTTATACCTTCATTCATATCTTGGTGGATCTATCCATGGCTTCCCTTTAAATATACTTCTCAGAATTTGTCAATCTTGGGGATTTGAAGTGCCAGAAAATAGTAGGAAAATCCGCTAAAAAACAAATCTATGTAGCATCTACATATCTGAAAAAGATGATTGTATTGAGTGAATCAATATACGACTCGAGACAAACCACAATGGTGCAATGGATCACTAGGGATACTTATTGTGAAATTCTCAAATAAAGTTAATTTAAATATAGTAAAAAAAGTTGGGTGAGAGGGTGGGATACTAAAGAGATACTATAGCTTGAGAAGAGAAAACCTTAGCAGAACCTTGGCCAATGGATCTAGTTGAAAGAGAGAGGTTAGATGGAAGGGAAAAATATAAAAAATATTAGAAGCTAGATATAAGAAGAGTAGGTGTGGATCAATGCTCTATTAACAAATGATGTAAATAAAGGTCCCAAAAGGGAAGTGCATAACTTGGAAACAATCCATAAAAAAAGATAACAACAAATATCTATACTGTGGAGCATGTAGTTATTTAAGCCTCAGAAGGATTGGAATTCGACAGAAAAAATTCCCATCAAAAGACATTTTTGTCATCAAATATGGTTAAAATTGTTATCTCACTATTTGACAGAATGGGAAACCAAGTAATTGGAACATTGACGGATAATATTTTTTCTAAAACGTCATTAATTTGCTTCCAATCCAGATATGTGGTGAGCTTGGATGTAATTCTTGAATATAGAGTATAATTTACGAATAAAGTCAAGTGATCTAGAAGCAAGTGGTGGTTAATTCGGTGATTATTGATGTAATGACTCTTCCTTCATGAAGCCACCCACCACCCTTTACTCTATAGAATGGAGTGTTTTGACTATATCCATTATCGAAACTAGTGTCGACAACTCCATTTTGGATTCACCATGAGTTCACGACCAATAATCATGAGAGGCAGTGTGCTAGTAGAGGTAGGGAAGAGCAGTGATTTGCGACGAAGCGGGGCACATGATAGGGATGTGCTTAGGCTTAGAAAGTCGAAATTGTCTTCAACAGTGTACTCACAAGTGATATCACCTCAATGATCTAGTTTCATTTTGTTGAAGAAACCTACCTCTTGTTTTGTATATTGTGTGCTATTTACTTAAGAATGTTTTTTTACAATCATACTAATTCCCTGTGATTTTGACCGATGGAAGTTATGATTTATGTATTTTGGAGCCATGATGAAATGGAAACCATGTAAAAATATAAATGTATCGTTGACTTATGTGATGGCATTGATAATATTTACACCATATAAATGCAGGTGGCGGTTATGTTAACAATTTCGAACCACATTAGGATTAATTTTGAGGAGAATGTAGTTTTATTCTTAGTTGAAAATATAGGATTCTTTACAATTTTTGATATGTGGATTTTTTTTTAAAGTTATAGGTTTTTTGTAAAGAAAAATGGATGTAAATTTTTAGTTTCATACCCTACATCGAACAATAATGTAACACCCCATATCTTGGCTTTAGGAAGTTAGAACACTATAGTTTACTCATCTTAGTAATTCAATTATTAACATTTGTTTGGGATGAGTTAGATTGGGATAAATATTTGAGATATGTACATTTGGACCCAATTATGTATTTTCTGATATTATTTTCATCATTATATGTTCATGATGTTGATTGTTATGTGAGTTGGTTAAACATGTAAACATACATTTCTTAATCGAACATTAATACAGATATGGATTCTTATATGAATTTGTGTTGTATATGCATGGATATGAATTTATTGGTGCACTAAACTACATGTCGATGATATATGTGATAGCAAAATGATTGTAGTGTTGAGGTAACTTGGATTTCATAGACATACAAAATATAGAATATGTTATGAGTTTCACTTATTATTTAATTTATGATTTGAAATATTGTTATGATCTGTGGTAAGTGTGGTTTTGACAGGATGTACAACTTTCCCAGAGTGGTTGTTTCATAACGCGACTCTAAGAACAATAGTTGCACATTATGGCTTGATGTAGGCTGTTGACCCTATTTCTATAAGGAGAGGTGGAGTTTTTTCCCACCATTTACCCTCTGAAACTTGAAGTCGTGGGAGGGTTGTGTGAAGTCATGCTCCCCTAGACATGTGACAGTGACTTCAAGTTTCCTATTAGAGAAGCTTGGTCGAGATGTATGATACTTCCACTTACGAGTTCTATTTGGATTTAGGTCAATATAGTTGATTCTCTAGCTTAGTCCAACAGAGGAAAGGATAGGATGGAAGATGGACGTATGTTACAAAGGAAGTATGATTCAATGTTAGTTGAGAAAAATGGTATGGGATTAGACGTGCGACTCTTGATTTATCACTTGGTTACAAAACACTCAGTATGATTTCATTTTTGATATTCTAAGTATGATGATCAATTCTTGATGAATTATTGTAGTTTTGTTAGTTATAATTACTAAATGATGCATTTGTTGTCCTACATGCATTACTGTGATCATATAGGAACTAAGCACTAGAGGCATTTCTTGTTTATCATTAGCATGTGTGTATGTTTTGTGTCCGCTAGCTACGCACACCTACCCTACACATGTACACTAGTATAATTAATTAAATTATTAATTATTAACTAGATTATTAACTATTTAATTTAATTGTTTAATGAGTATGTAAATTATATTGCATACAAAATATCTAGTATTATTAAATATCTTCTTTGACTTTGATCAATGGTTGCTATGATGAAATAAATGAGTATGGTGGGTTGTCATGTACATTTAGGGTAAATTGTCAAGTTGCATTTATAAGCTAGCATGAAAAGAAAGACTTTTCTTGTCTATCATTAGCATGTGCAAGATTTGTGTCCGCTAGCTACGCACACCTACCCTACACATGTACACTAATATAATTAATTAATGTATTAATTATTAACTATCTAATTTAATGGTTTAATGAGTATGTAAATTATATTGCGTACAAGTATCATTAAATATCTTCTTTGACTTTGATTGATGATTTCTATGATGAATTAAATGATTATGATGGGTTTTCATGTACATTTTGGGTAAATTTTCAAGTTGCATTTATAAGATAAAAGACTTTGCATTTTATTTATTGTTATTTTATGTAATTCATTTATATTTTAGTTTTATTAAATAACTTTTTCCAAAAATCTAGATAATGGAGGTTGATGGATAATAATGAGGGTGGTTGAAGAGACTTGGAGAAGGGGTATTGAAAATTGATAAATAGTGAGAGGTTGAAGCATGTTGGGAGGTTGCAGTTTGTGGAGAATTTGGATAATTCTTAGAACATATAATTCTTGTGATTCTTCTTAGAGCATAGGTGCTTTTGGGATGCCAATCAATGTAGGAGAGTGATGCCTATCAACATTATTGTGGGATTGTTTTGCAGGCAACCTCTCGACCAGTTGAAGAAAAGAATTCGGGTGAACACTTTTATCCTCATGCGACCACTTCAAATTTAACACAGTCAAATTCATAAAGTCTATCATGGCTGCTGCTGCAAATGAATTTCCTGTGTCATATCGATACACGCAATATTCATCTCTGGTCTATCTTATATAATCTTATTCGACGTATCGTAATATTCATATTGCGATTTGCGTTGCGCATAAGAGAAGATCTTTCATACAACTTAAATTTCTTGCATGCTAACATGTTATTAAAGTTGTTAGCTTGTCCGACCTCTCATCACTTGATAACTTTGAAAATCCGAAATTATTTATCGAATCCTACATCACCTGTATTCAGTACTATGAAGGATGAGGGTTCTCCCTTTGTCCTCGACAACTTTGAGCTACCCTCTTTTGTAGGAAGAGTTGTTGAACCCCAATAGATACGAAAATATAGCGCTTGCAGATATGTGGAACGATACTCAAGGAGCACTCTCTTGGAATGGGTTATTAGATCCCATTAATCCTATTTTGAAAGAGGAGATACTGCGATATGGTGAATTTGTAGAGTTATGCTATGATGCATTTGATAGTAAACTTCCCACCAATGATTTTGGTGGGTGTAAGTACAACCTTGATGAACTGTTTGATAGTTGTGAAAGGCCTGGTCATTCGGGAGCTTTCTCTACCTCTGGCTATGAAGTGACCCAATATTTGTATGCAGAAACTGATACGTTGGGGAGGCCAATAGAGCAATATGTTTGGATTGGATTTATTGCATTCTGCACAAACGCTAAAGAGATATGAGGACTAGGGAGGCAGGATATTATAGTAGCATGGAGAGGAACAGAAACATGCCAAGAATGGATACAAAATGTCAGAGACATTTTAGTTCCTGCTCGATTGTCATTTAGTCGTTTGAAGCACAAGGGTGTCACCGCTGGATTAGCAACTACTACTCATTTGAAGGGCAAGGGCATTCTAGGCTGAGTATTAAGTACTACTCTTATATACGACAAGGGTGTCTGGGTCGATAAGGGGTTTTTAAGCTGCTACATCTCTACATGATAGGATTCCATATGTGCTAGAGATACTTTTGTTTCAGAAATTCTAAGACTGGTGGATGAATATAAGAATAAAAGTTTGAGTGTAACTTTGACTGGGCATAACTTAGGAGCTGCTCTCGCAACGTTAAGTTCATATGTATGAAATTCAAAAAATGTTGAACTGAAATTTACCAGCACGACTTATTCCTGTAACTGTATTTGCATTCACAAGTCCACGCGTAGGGAATATAGTATTCTCCCTGCGAATGGAGGAGCTAGGAGTGAAAGTGTTGCGGTTGGTGAATAAGAGGGATGTTGTTCCCAAATTTCCTGGACTTGTTTTCAACAAAAGTTCATGTGGATGGCTGAGTAAACTGTTCGATTGGCTTCCTTAGACATATTTTCACGTGTGTGTGAAAATTGTTTTGGACAACAACGACATTCGTAATCTTGATCCTACTTATGCCCACAATTTAAAGGTTTATCTTCAACTGATTGATGACTATGTGGGAGAGGGTAGACCTTTCAAATCGTCAGGGCGAAGAGAGCCTACTTCGGTTGCAGCGACTTATTAATTGAAGACCTTGGCATTCCCTTTATAGGTGGAAGAATCGGTACCGACACCACCAACAAGATCAAATTAATACATTTGGACAAGGACAAGAGCTAGTAAGATGACCGAGGACCGACTTCTAGGATGAATAAGTGAATCAGAACTTTTGTCTTTAATTTATTTTAATTTTTTGTCCTTTGTTATCACAATGAGCTCGTTCTGAGCAAACAAAGTGATCGTGACAAAATTAAAATCTCAAATCAAATCAAATCAAATCTCAATAAAAAAAATTGAAAAATAGTCAGTAGAAAGCTAACAAAATTCTTCACAAGTTTGTTTTTTACAGTAAAGTAAAATTCTAAATAAAAAAACTACTTTTGTTTACCGAAAGTTGAAGAACCTCTTAAAATTAAAAAAAAAAATCATAAAACAAGCAAAAGTGTTACCCATCTTCATGATTTTACCCCTAGTTGAGTTCAATTTTGAAAGTTCTTAAAGACAAGATTCCTTGCCAAGTTAGTCATTCTTCTTTTTCCTTATGTTTCCATTTTTCTTTATGTTTCCCCTTTTTCCCTTAGTTTCCTAATTCTTTTAAATTTCCCTCTTTCCCTTTTTATCTAAAACTCTAATTAGCAAGTGTAGGAAGCTACCTTTTTCCCCTTTTTCTTTTTAATTAATAACTTTTTAATTAGCATAAGTAACAAAATAATTATTTCCCTTTTTGTTAAAATGTAATCCCCCAAGGTAATTTGATTTTTATAAATTAATTGAATTGCTTACCCCCTTCTCGTCACATGTTTAATGATGATGATTATTAGTATTATATATATATATATATATATATATATACACCACAAGTATCACTTAGACTTATATTTTATTTTCCTAGCCTAGGCGACATCTTATTAGGGAGTTTATTTTTAAATATTTCTTACCACAATATTCATTCTAAGGTCATCTAGGTTTATTCACTTATTAGTTAACAATGTGATGTGTCCTTTAGGACCCACTAGGTGATCCAAGGGTTTCACTTGCCTCATTTTGTCTCCCTTGTGTGATGTGCTCCAAGGGTGCCACTCACCTCTTTCCATTTTTCTTACACGACGTGCCCTTCAGGATGCACTACGTGCTCCAAGGGTGCCACTAGCCTCTTTCCATTTTTCTTGCGTAACATGCCCTTCATGACACATTACATTCTCCAAGGGTGCCACTCGCCTCTTGAATGACTTGGCAGACATAAAAAAAACCCTAGAGTCAATACTCCGTCAGGTGATCTTGTGGGAGACTAAGGGCCTCTAAGGAACAAGGCCCTTGCCTTATTACGCACCCCTTAGAATCATCGTGAGTGATTGTCGCAGTCTTCCCTCATGGCATCGTGGATCTCTTCGAACTAGGTGGTCATTAACCTACAGTTCGAGCCACGACGAGAGTGCTAGTAGGTTGTGGTAGGGTTGCTTTCCACACCTCTCCCTCAATGTTTTTGGTAGTCGTGCGTGACCCCTCTACTGCACATGTGTGTCTAGTCGGCAATATATCATCAGCCTGCATCATCAATGAATCATGTCAGAAGTAATATCCATAATCATAACATCTAATCAGATGCACAAATGTCATATATACAACAATCAAACCCGAATAGACCACTCCTTGAATTGATCTAGAGTACAAGGGTTTCATTGATGCCTCTGCATCCTCGAGGTCCAAAATCCTGGACACTCAGGAGAAATGAGTCAATATCGCCTGTCTATAACAATACATCAAAATAACATATATTCATATCCATAATGCCTCATAATCATGATCAAATGCCCAATAGTAATATAATCTGGATCACTTGCAAGTAAGTGTCCTCAAAGAATAAATTCACTCAATGAATGTAAGAGAGGGATTTTACATACACCTGTTAGAAAAATAGGACTACAGATCAATAAAATAAAATAAATGCGGAAACAAAACACAGAAGATACACAATATAAGAGAGACACAAATTTACGTGGTTCACCCAGTGTGGGCTACGTCCACCAGAGAAATTGCCAAGTCCTTTCTTTATTATTATCCAAAAAAATGAATTGATACAACCTACAACAAAACCCATTGTAGCTTCCTCTTCTTTCTCTCACAGTCTCCTCTCTCAGAATACAATACTCGCCAACATACATAGTCGCAATACATTTCCCTCATAAAAGAGGGTTGCCTTCTAGGGAAAAAAACCCTAACATAATCTCTATCATTAGATGTACAAATTTATAATGAACGATCCATATTTACAATGAAATATATATATACTTTTACAAGGCAATTTTTTCTTTGGGGCCTTCACTGCCTAACCCCCGCTGGGGGCCCGCTTGCCCCCAGACCCCCCAGTCGGGGAGATAGCCCCCCCGGACCCCGCAGAGGGGGTACCCCCCCTCTGCACTCCCCCTCGTGGAAGAGTGTACATACTTTTGGTGTGTAAATACTTCATGGGGTATAAACACGGCTGGAATTAAAAGACCTCTAAATCAGGAAGATAATCAGGCTCCACAACTAACAATCTCCCATGGAGACTGATCTCAAAAACTCCATCGCTGTTGTATATGTTGGACTCTGAACCTTCTTGGAACTGGAAAATTTCTCATCTTCATCTTCATTCTTGAAGACCAACTAAAACTGAGCAGGAACTTAGTTTCTCCCTGGTTACTCCCTTTGTTAACATGTCTGCAGGATTTTGGCTAGTGTGTATCTTTTCCAGCTTCAATTGTCCATCTTCCAAGGCGAATCGTATGCAGTGGTACCTCAACTGTATATGCTTAGTCTTCAAATGGAAGGATGAGTTCTTTGCAAGGTGAATGGCACTCTGACTGTCACAGTACAACCTATTGTTCTCCTACTTCTTTCCCAATTCCTCCATAAACCTTTGTAACCAAATCATCTCTTTACTAGCCTCTGTAGCAGCAACATACTCTGCCTCTGTTGTTGAAAGTGAAACAACCTTTTGCAGTTTTGAAATCCAACTTACTGATGTTCCACCTATAGTAAAAACATACCCTTTGGTGTTCCTCCTGCTGTCTTTATCACCTTCCATATCTGAATCAACATATCCATATAGAAAAGTGTCTGAACCTCCAAAACATAATGCATGTGCAGTAGTACCTCTCAAATACCTGAGGCTCCACTTTACTGCCTCCCAACGTTCTTTACCTGGATTGTTCATATACCTGCTCACAGCTCCCACTGCATGTGCAATATCTGGTCTTGTGAAAACCATTGCATACATCAAGCTGCCAACTATTGATGAATATGGAACCCTGGACATGTATTCTATCTCCTTCTGTGTCTTGGGACATTTCCTTAGTTAATTTGAAATGGATGGCCAACGGTGTACTAACTGGTTTTTCATTATGCATTCTAAACCTCTCCAACACCTTCTCTGTGTACTCACCCTGAGACAATGTCAGTTTGCGATTTTTCCTATCTCTTGCTATTCTCATACCAAGGATTTTCTTTGCAGCACCCAAATCCTTCATCGCAAATGAATTGGCTAA
>ML812803.1:51305-73973 GCA_009831015.1 Picea engelmannii
TTTCAACAACCATTGGTTTCCATTGCGTTGCTTTATTTTTACCTTTCCCATTCCAACAATTTTGCATGGTGCATCATCACCCAAATGAACCTGTCCAAAATCACCTTGAACATAATCTAGAAAATGTTTCCTATGGGCTGTGGCATGAAATGAAGCCCCTGAATATACTACCCAAGACTCATAAATATTATCTACAGAAAGAATCAAAGCATCTTGTAACACATCACCTATTACATTTGCTTCCTGATTTCTCTACTGATGTCCATCTCTTTGTTTCTTTGGAGCTCTGCAGTCTTTCTTCAGATGTCCTTTCTTGTCACAATTATAGCACTCTATTTTTCCAAGTCTAGATTTGGATCTACCCTTCCTATAATTCCCATGGTTCCCTGAGCCCTTTCCTCTATCCTTTTGTCTTCCCATGTTCTCCATGTTCAATGCATTACCTGATGTCTCACCTGTACTTTTTCGTCACATTTCCTCACTAAGGATAACACCAACAACATCATCAAATTTTAAAGTATTTGAACCAGAGACAGAGTTACTTACAACCATGACCAAGCCATTCCAGCTTTCTGGCAATGAGCACAAGATTAGAAGATCCCTAACCTCATCATCAAAGTCCACTTTTATAGAACTTAGTTGATTAGTAACCGTATTAAATTCATTTAAATGATCTGCAACAGAACCACCTTCTGAAATATTCATATTAAATAATCTCTTCATTAGAAATACCTTATTGGACGTCGAGGGCTTTTCATACAATTTGGCCAATGCGTCCATCAAACCCTTTGTTGTCTTTTATTTCAAGATATTGAAAGCCACCGATGCTGCCAGGCTCATCCGTATCGTTCTTAGAGCCTTTCTGTCAAGAATCTCCCATTCTTCATCCTTCATGGCCACCAGCTTCTTTGCTACTCCGCTCAATGGTAGGAATAGATCCTTCTGATATAAATAATCTTCCATCTGCATATTTCATAACTGGTAGTTTTGGCCATTAAATTTCTGGACCCTCAACTTTCCATATTCCGACGTTACTCCCACTCGAACGATGAACCCTCTTTTCCTACGAGTTACCTTACGCTTTGATACTAGTTGTTAGAAAAACAAGACCACAAAGGAATAAAATAAAACAAATGCAGAAAAAAAACATAGAAGATACACAATACAAGAGAGACACACATTTACGTGGTTCACCCAGTGTGGGCTACATCCACCAGAGAAATTTCCAGGTCCTTTCTTTATTATTATCCAACAAAATGAAGGGATACAACCTAGAGAAAAACCCGTTGTAAATTCCTCTTCTTTCTCTCACGGTATCCTCTCTCATAATACAATACTCGCCGACATTCATAGCCGCAATACATTTCCCTCATAAAAAATGGTTTCCTTCTAGGGAAAAAAACCCTAACATTATCTCCATCGTTAGATCTACGACCTTATAATGAACAGTCCAAATTTACAATGAAATTATAATATACTTTTACAAGGCAATTTTTGCTTCGGAGGCTTCGCCCCCGAACCTCCACTACGGGTCCGCTTGCCCCCAGACCCCCCAGCCAGGGGGATAGCCCCCCTGGACCTCGCAGAGGGGGTACCCCTCCTCTGCACTCCCCCACGTGGAAGAGTGTACATACTTCTGGGGTGTAAATACTTCATGGGGTATAAACATGGCTGAAAGTAAAAGACCTCTAAATCAGGAAGATAATCAGGCTCCACAACTAACAAAACCCCCCTCTTGGTCTAAGCTTCATCCCGAAGTTTCACAGTATATAAGTGCCAAAAAAAATGTGTATCACGGTGTCACAAGTCTATCTATAAAACAAAAATGGAAACTGCTAGTGCATATCATATGCGTCCTCCCAGGTCGTTGAGTGTGGACTATATTTGTCCCACTGGACCTTGACCTGTTCTATTGTTCGACGTCGTAGTTGTCGAATGTGATGATTGAGGATGCATATTGGCTCATCCATGAGTGCCCCCTCATCCAATACTTGCAAGGAACTCATGTCAATAATATGCGTAGTATCACTAATATAATGTCTCAAAACAGAAATATGAAAAACATCATGTGTGCACCACAAAGAATCGGCCAAGGCTAGTTGATAGGCCATGAGCCCCTTCCTTTCCATAATCACGAAGGGTCCCATGAACCTAGGGGATATTTTATCTCCCTTTCCAAACTTGATCTAACTCCTATGTGGTTTTACCCGCAATAAGACTTGATCACCAACTTCGTAACTATGGTTGACACGGTGTGCATCGACATAACTCTTATGTTGATCCTGCGCTACTTTGATCCTTTGTCTTATTGTTTGTATTTGATGTTTTATTTTTTAGATCACTTCTGGTCCCACCAGGACCCTATCTTCAAGCTGATTCCAACTCAAAGGCATTTGACACGATCGCCCATAAAGAAACTCTAAAGGAACCATCTTAATCGTGCTTTGGTAATTGTTGTTATAAGCTAATTCTACTAGTGGCAAGAATTCTTCCCAATGCTTTTGTTGGTCCATCACGTACATGCACAACATGTCTTATAAGATTTGTTTTGTTTGCTCAGTTTGCCCATTATTCTCCAGGTGATACTCAGTACTAAAGTTAAGTTGGGTTCCCAAGGCCTCTTGGAAACTAGTCCAAAATCGTCCAGTAAAAACTGATCCTCGATTGGATATAATCCTCTTAGGTACGCCATGCAGCCTCAAAATCTCACTAATGAAAACTCTAGCTATGTCAGGTGCCTGATACATCATATGTACATGAATAAAATGATCACTCTTCATCAAAGTGTCGACTACCACAAAAATCAAGTCATGTCTCCTTGCCGCCAATGGAAATCCAACAATGAAATCCATCGAAATGACCTCCCATTTCGATTCTGGAATAGTGTGCGGTTGTAGTAATCCTGTTGGATGTCTATGTTCAGCCTTTACCTACTGATATTCTAGACATCTGGCCACATAGTTAACTATGTCTGCCTTCATTCCCTTCCAGAAGAATAAGGGTTTAAGATCCACCCTCATCTTCGTGACTCCAGGGTGAGCCATGTATACTGCTCTGTGAGCCTCGTTTAGGATCAAACTCCTCAACTTGTCATTTGGTGGTACGTAAATCCGATTTTTAAACCTCATTAATCCATCTTTGTCAAACATAAATCCTATTTTTAAACCTCATTAATCCATCTTTGTCAAATGTAAATCCTTCAAATCTTGGTACCATCATTGTGTTTTGTCCGATAAAATCCTTGACCTCTTTGTACCAGTCATCGTCGCGATATAAAATTAGAATCTTTTCATGTAGATTCGTCTGAAGTGGCAACACCAAAAAGATGTGTGGTCTCCGACTCAATGAATTTGCCACTTGGTTTGTTGTTCCTTTTATGTAAGTAATCTCAAAATCGTACTCGCTAAGCAATTCTGATCAATGCCATTGTCGCACGTTTAGCCCTCTTTTCATAAAGATGTGTTGTAGTCCAGAGTGGTCCATATTTAATTCAAATTTTCATCCAACAAGGTAGTGTATCCAAACCTTTAAGGAATATACAATGGCTAACAACTCCAAATCGTGTGTCTCATAGTTCTTCTCATGTCTTCTCAGTTTCCTCGAGATTTAAGCGATCACTCGACCGTCTTGAATCAAGACTCCGCCTAAGCCTTCCTTGGATGCGTCAATGCATACCAAGAATTTCATGTCCATGTAAGGGACCTTTATTATCGATTTCATTGTCAATAGCTCCTTGAGCCTCTGAAATTTCTTCCGCGCATTTCTCGGTCCAAACAAACTTCTTGTTCTTCTTCTGTAATTTTTTGATCAAATTTTCTATCTTTGAAAATCCCTCGACGAACCGTCGATAATATCCTGCTAAACCTATGAAGATACACACTTCTGGGACATTTGTCGACACAGACCATTCCATAATAGCCTTGACCTTTGTTGGATCCATGGTGATACCTTCGTCAAATATGACATGCCCTAAGTAGTGAATCTTCGATTGATAAAATGAGCATTTGGACAACTTCCCATACAATTTGTGCTCTCACAGACACTGTAGTACCAAGCGAAAGTGCTCGTCATGCTTCTCTGTCGTCCGAGAGTAAATCAAAATATCGTCAATGAGTACTTGGATGAACTTGTCCAAGTACTCGCGGAACACCTGGTTCATCAAACTCATAAATACCGCTGAGGCGTTTGTCAATCCAAGCGGTAAAACAATAAAATCCTAATTTTCAAACCTCATCTTAAAGGAGGTCTTAGGGACGTCCTTCTCCTTTTTCCATAACTGGTGATACCCTAATAAAAAATCGGTCTTTGAAAACACCGTCGCACCCTTCATCTGATCGAACATATCATCAATCCTCGAGAACTGATCAATATGCCAACTACTTGGCAAAGTTGTAAACACTAACACAACAAATTTGTCCTATACCTAGGATGATAAAAAAAAAATCATGTGTCCTAGAAGAAAAAATCCCAAGTTTTAATGCACTCCAAAGGAAAACAAAAATAATATGATAGCGTAAGTTTAGAATGAGATTGGCACCATGTTAGAGTTGTAGCCTAAAAATGGAATTCTATGATATGGATGCATTGAGATTCAATGATTCCTATGCATAGATTAAAATAGGTATGTAAGTTATGGATCCATGAATCCAAAATATATATCCTTGCATTTGGCCTCCATATATAGGAAGAGATATGTGTGTGTCTAGATAGAAAAAGGGGGTAGGATCCCATGTTTGTGCATGTAGTGAGCAGAAGGGGAATATCCTAAATTGTGTTTTCATATGGTGATATATACCGTGTTGAGGAAGATATGCAGTGAGAAGGCATCATGGAAAGCGAAAGGATTTGATCTTATTATAATTATTACAATTTTACCTAGAAAGTATTCTCTTAAATTATAGGATAAATATATGTTCTTCAACAAATAAAGAATTCAGAATAAAACTGTAGAGGGAGGATTTAAATCATATGCATATTTCTATCATTCTTATGTAAATAATCTATGCCATGTTAAATGTTATTAGAGCATGGTTTGATCTACCTCAAAGAAAATCATCATGTTTGTATATGTTTTTATGAACATATGCTAAGTCCAAACCCATAGAATATTTGACTTGCACCTAAGACTGAAAAATATTCCCAGATTTGAGTTTCAAATGCCAGTCCAAGTTAATATTTTGTTGTCCTATTTGCAATAGGATGTGTGCTTGAAAAAACGGTGAGTGTTGTAATTTTTTACACTTGAAGGTGGCCTTATATAAAGGAAATATATGGATCAAAAGAAGTAATGACTACAAAATGGGTCAATTATTGTGTTGACACACAAATTTTTGGGGTGAATATTGCATGTGCACACAAGAAAATTTTGGGTAAATTTTGCACGTACATCATCAAATTTGTGACAAATGAAATAAGGCATGCACACCAGTAAGAGATCTATAATGTGTGACAAGAATTAGGAAGATATTGCGTGCATTCCGAATCAATAAGAAGATCTTTGGGGATCTTCCGGAATGATTAACTAAGGTAGCATGAGATATCATGTAGTAGTTAAGGGATGAGCTAGAAAGTTGGTTAATATTTTCATGACATCAAGGAGGTTACATGGGCTACATTTGGGTGACCGAAGCATGTGGAACTAACAGTCAGCAGAGGGAGTGGAGAAGAGGCGAAAGAGGCAGAGCACAAGAGTAGAGAAGGAAAAATAAAGGTGTTGGTTGTGGAGAATGATTATCTTATTGTTTCATAGGTCCTTGTTTCCAGTCGTGTTTATACCCATGAAGATTGTACACCCCAGAATATTGCACACCACTCCATGCAGGGGGGTTGCATGGGGAGGTTTCCCACCCTGCGGGGTCTGGGGGGTAATCCCCTAGGTTGGGGGGTATAGGAGAGAGAGGGCCCCCGATGGGGGTTCAAGGGAAATCGTTCCCTAATGGGAGTTTGGGGGAGAATTCCCTGAAGGAAAATTTTCCTTGTAAATGTATATTGTAATTTCATAGTAACTATGGACCGTTCACTATAAGGTCACAAATATCACATTATAAGTTATGTTAGGGTTTATTTACCTAGAAGCCAACCCACTTTTATGAGGGAAAGGTATTGTGGCTATTTATCATTGTGAATATTGTATTTTGAGAGAGGAGAATGTGAGAGAAAGAAGAGGAATTTGTAGTGAGTGTGATGTGAGTTATATCCCTTCATTTTCTGGATAATAAAAAGGAAGGTACTGACAATGTATTTGGTGAACGTAGCCGACACTGGGTGAACCACGTATATCTATGTATCTATTGTATTATGTATCTTTTGTGTTTTATTTCCACATTTTATTTTATTTGTTCCTTCACGATCCTGTTTTTATAACAATTGGTATCAAAGTGAAAGGTAACTCATAGGAAAATAGGTTTCTTGTTTCGAGTGGAAGAAATGGCGGAAGATAGAAATTTTAGGGTTGCGAAATTTAATGGCCAAAACTACCAGTTATGGAAAATGCAGATGGAAGATTATTTATATCAGAAGGATCTATTCCTACCATTGGGTGGAATAAGCAAGAAGATGACAGCCATGAAGGACGAAGAATGGGAGGTTATTGACAGAAAGACAGTAGGAACGATATAGTTGATCCTGGCAGCGTCGATGGCTTTCAATATTTTGAAAGAAAAGACAATGAAGGAGTTGATGGACGCATTGGCTAAACTGTATGAAAAATACTCGGCATCCAATAAGGTATTTCTAATGAATATATTATTCAATATGAAGATGTCAGAAGGTGGGTCTGTTGCAGATCATTTAAATGAATTTAATATTGTTACTAATAAGCTAAGTTCGATAAAAGTGGACTTTGATGAACAAGTCAAGGATCTTATAATCTTGTGTTGATTTCTAGAAATTTGGAACATATTGGTCATGGTCGTAAGTAGCTCTGTCTCTGGTTCAAACACTTTAAAATTTGATGATGTTGTTGGTGTTATCCTTAGCGGGGAAATATGACAAAAAATCATAGGTGAGACATTAGGTAATGCATTAAACATGGAGAACAAGGGAAGAAAAAAGGATAGAAGAATGAGCTTCAGAAACTGAGGGAATTCTAGGAAGGGAAGATCCAAATCTAGACTGTGAAAGATAGAGTGTTGGAATTGTGGGAAGAAAGGACATATGAAGAAATACTGCAGAACTCCAAATAAACAAAGAGGTGGACAACATGAGAAAAATAAGGAATAAAATGTAATAGGTGATGTGTTACAAGATGCTTTGATTCTTTTCATAGATAATATTTCCGATTCTTGGGTAGTAGATTCACGGGCTTCATTTCATGCCACACCCCGTAGGAAACATTTTCTAGATTATGTTCAAGGTAATTTTGGACAGGTTCATTTGGGTGATGATGCACCATGCAAAATTGTTGGAATGGAGAAGTTAAAAATAAAGAAAAGGAATGGAAACCAATGGTTTTTGAAAGAGGTAGAACATGCTCCAGATCTAAGGAAAAATCTAATTTCAACAGGCCAGTTGGTAAGTGAAGGTTGTATATCCATACTTACAGATAAGGTGTGGAAGGTCCCCAAAGGATCAGTGGTGGTAGAAAAAGGAGAGGAGGTAGTTACATTGTATTTATGTACTGGTAATACTGAATCTTGTATCTCTTTAGACTCTACATGAATGGAAACAAAACTGTGGCATAATAGGCTTGGACACATGGGTGAGAATGGGATGAAAATACTTCACAAAAGAAATTTGTTTCCATATATTAAACAAATTGTTTTGGATTTCTGTGAGCATTGTGTTTGTGGAAAACATAAGAGAGTCAGATTTCTCAGAGTCCGAAAATAAAAGAAGAGTGAAAGGTTAGAGCTTGTGCATATAGATGTATGGGGACTATCTCAAGTATCATCTATTGGTGGCTCTCGTTATTATATTACTTTTATTGATGATGCAACTAGAAAAACTTGGGTTTATTTCATTCAACAAAAATAACATGTTTTTGATACTTTTAAGAAATGGAAATATTTGGTTGAGAATGAGATTGGAAAAAGGTTGAAGTGTATCTGATAAGAAAATGGAGGTGAATATTGCAACAAGAGTTTGATGATTATTGTTCATAACATGATATTCGTAGAGAGAATACAGTTCCAGGAACACCACAAGAAAATGATGTGTCAGAAAGGATGAACAGGACAATCATGGAGCATGCAAGGAGTATGCGATTGCATGTTGCTTTTCCCTTACAGTTCTGGGCAGATATTGTATATATTTTTGTTTACTTAATAAATAGCGGACCTTCAAGATCTTTAGATGGTGGAATTTGAGAGGACAGACGGACATCTAAAAAGGTAAACTATTATTTTTTGAAGAGTTTCGGTTGTGAAGCATTTGTCCATATTGATAAAGAAAATAGAACAAAGCTTGAGGAAAAATCCAAGAAGTGTAACTTTATTGGATACAATGTTAATGATTTTGGTTATCACTTATGGGATTATGAAAATCAAAAAATCATTAGGAGTAGAGATTTCATTTTCAATGAGAAGGTCATGTACAAAGATCAATTGTAGGGAAAGAAACAAGAAAAAGAAAAACCATAATAAACAGTGCTTGATGAGATCACTGGAAAATTATTCCAAAGGTACTAGAAAATCAAAATATACAACAACAGGAGAAACATGCACCTCAAAATCCTTCAAGTGTTGTTAGAATATCTACCATGTTAAGAAGAACCCATGAATGATACTCTCATTCATTGTATTATTTATTGTTGAATGATTTTTGTGAACTAAAATGTTATGAAGAGGCAATGAAAGTAGACACTAAAAAGAAGTGGGAGAAAGGAATTAAAGAGGAAATGGATTCCCTGGTAAATACTAGACTTGGGATCTAGATTAGTTTCCTGTAGGAAAAAGAGCATTGTAGAATAAATGGTTTTACAAGTTGAAGGAAGAATATGGAGGGAAAAAATGGTCCAAGGCTAGACTTGTTGTAAATAGATTTGCACAAAAGAATGATATAGATTTTGACGAAATATTTTCTCATGTTGTTAAAATGACTTCAATTAGGACTATTTTATGTCTTAAGGGAGTAGAATATTTACATCTTGAACAGTTAGATGTAAAAACAACTTTCTCCATGGGCATTTGGAGGAAGATATTTATATGCAGCAACCACAGGGGTATGAGGACAAAGGGAAGGAAAATTTGGTATGAAGGTTGAATACGACCTTGTATGGCCTAAAGAGAGCTATAAGACGATGGTATTTGAAGTTTGACAGGTTTATGACAGAACAAGGTTATAGTAGATGTCATTTTGATCACTGTTCTTATTTTAAAAATCTAGAAAATGGAAGCTATATTATCTTGCTATTGTATGTAGATGACATGCTTGTTATGGGGTCTAATATGCAAGATATAAATGATCTCAAGGAGAAATTAGATAATTCATTTGTGACGAATGATTTGGGTGTTGCAAAGATAATCCTTGGTATGAGAATAACAAGAGATAGGAAAAATCACAAATTGGCATTGTCTCACGGTTAGTACATAGAGAAGGTGTTGGAGAGGTTTAGAATGTAGAACAAAAAACCAATTAGTACACCTTTGACCATCCTTTTCAAATTAACCAAAGAAATGTGTCCCAAGACATAGGAGGAGATAGAATACATGTCCATGGTCCCTTATTCATTAGCAATTGGTGACTTGATGTATGTGATGGTTTGCATAAGACCAAATATTGCACATGGAGTGGGAGTTGTGAGTAGGTATATGAACAATCTAGGTAAATAACATTGGGAGGAAGTAAAGTGGATTATCAGGTATTTAAAAGTTAGTTCTACTCATGCATTATGTTTCAGATGTTCAGACATTGTTCTACATGGATATTCAGATTTAGATATAGCAGGTGATAAACTGCAAAAGGTTGTTTCACTTTCAAAAATAGAGACAGAGTATGTTGTTGCTACAAAGGCTAGTAAAGAGATGTTTTGGTTACAAATGTTTATGGAGGAATTGGGACTGAAGAAAGAGAATAAAAGGTTGTACTGTGACAATGAGAGTGCCATTCATATTGTAAATAACTCATCCTTCCATTCAAATAATAATAATAGACAACTCAGATACCATTTTATAGGATCTATATTGGAATATGGACATTTTAAGTTAGAAAATATACACACTAGCGAGAATCCTGCAGACATGTTAACAAAGGTAGTAACTAGGGAGAAACTGAGTTCCTGCTCAGTTTCAGTTGATCTTCAAGAATGAAGGTGAAGATGAGAAATTTTCTTGGTCCAAGGTGGAGTACATTCCATTAGGTAAAAAAATAGTGGAGTTGTTGTGATTAGTCTCCAAGTGGGAGATTGTTGGTTTTGGAGCCTGATTATCTTCATGTTTCATAATTCTTTGTTTTTAGCCATGTTTATACCCCAGGAAGACTGTACACCAAACAATATTATACACCCATCCACGCGGGGGGTGGGAGAGCGGGGGATTGAAGGAGGGGATTTGTCCCCCTGCAGGGTTCAGGGGGCTCATAGGGGGTTCAGGGTTCTGGGGGCAAGCGGTTCCCCAGCGAGGGTTCGGAGGAAGATTCCTCGAAGGAAAAATTTCCTTGTAAAAGTATATTGTAATTTCATAGTAAATTTGGATCGTTCATTATAAGGGCACATATATGATGATAGAATTTATGTTAGGGTTTTTTTCCCTATAAGTAAATCCTCTTTTTATGGGGGAAATGTATTGTGGCTATGTATCATTAAGAATATCATATTCTGAGAGACCTGGCAATTTCTCTGGTGGGCATAGCCCACACTAGGTGAACCACATATATCTTTGTCTCTATTGTATTGTGTATCTTCTGTGTTTTATTTCCACATTTATTTATTGCTTTGCATTCATGTTTTTCTAACAAAAGGAGTATCTAAGATACATAGAGGAGCTCAAAGGGTCTAAGATATGCAACTCACCAGAGAAAAAATCAATTTGGTTTATTTTTGCATGATTCGTGTTGTGAGTCTAAAGAGTAGTTTTGTATGTTGCTAGAATTATTTTTGTAAGGATCCTATAGTAGATTTGAATTATTATTATGTGAAGAGTCTGATAGAAAACACATGGAACCTTGTAATAGTAAAATGTATGAGAGCATACAACATTATTCATGATGAATTATGAGTCCCTTGGTCCATGTAGGCTATTGTTTGAATGGAAATAATATAAAGTTGTTGTTATTCCTTTCATTTGTTGTGTTGATTATGAGTTTAATGGATAAATATAGAAATGTTGAATGTTGTTAATATCGTAATCGAAACTAAGGAATTCTATGAATGTCATCTTGAGTGGCTTTCTAGTGTATTTCAACCCTTCATCTCTGACACAATAGCATATGGTTTGTGTTATTCTTATGGTATATCAGGTGAGACATTATTTAGTCCTAGTTTGAGGATTGATATGTCAATTCCTTGGGGTTTTGTTGGTCAAATCTAAACAAACCATGGGTCATCAACACCCTAACATTAGGAAGGATGCAAGAAAGGAAGCCAACAAATGGTCCTGTTGCTGGGACTTGAAGGTTTTACATTACATGATGAAGGGAGAGAAAATGAGTTTACTTGACAAGACAATCGGGTTTTGATCACCAACATGAAATATTTAAAGCCGAGGGACATCTATACTAACTTGAATGAAATTTTCTTTGTTGAGTTTTGATGTTTATTGCATGAATGGTTGAAGAGGATGAATGGTAAAAATACATATTTGAGACCTAAAAATCCACTGGTATGGGACTAGAATATAGTTGATAGGCCGATGTCATTGGATAATAAGTGGGATTGATTAATAATTTTTTTGTTTTATTAGGTTAAGGAAGGATAGTTTATTTTGTTTTTTGTAGAATTCAATGTTTATTTCAACAACGCTGAAAGAAAATTTCTTGAAGGTCCTAAAAAAATGGATGCTAGAAGAAATCTCATTGTGGATCAAGATATTTTTCATGGATAAAGGATTGATGGACATGAATCCTGATAGGATGGCTAAAGTAGACTCCCCTCACATTAGGGGAAGATAAAAAGAAGAGAGAGAGAGAGAGAGAGAGAGTATATGGATCTGTTGAGAGGATCCAAAATATCCTAAGATGAGGTGAATGAAATAATGGAAGTAGGGGAGTAGAGGAGATATTTGAAAGATAGGAAAGAAGAGTTGAGCTAATGAGGAAAGAAAAATAGAGGAGCATAAAGAACATAGAAACAGGTGCAAGATGAGGGTTCATACCGAGAATGAAGAGGAAAGAGACCACATTTGGAGAAAGTACGAGAGAGTGTACTGTACCAGAGAGGACCACATACAAGAACATGCCAAAAAAAAGGAACAAATTTAGGAGTAGGGTATCTAGTGAAGATACCAAAAGTAGTGGTAGTACTAGGGGCAGAGAAGAAGTATGACCCATTTGGTTGTTGCGAGATGTCGCAACTTTAAAGGAATCCGAGGCACAAAGTAGAGGCATGGAAGTAGGAGAGGATGATGAAGGTCATCCACTAATAGGCAAAGATGATTTAGCAATAGTGGATGGTCTTGTGTGGTTACAGGTAGGTAAATATCTAGGTTACCTCATAAGAAATGATTGGATAAGATGGAGGTAACCCCACTTTGAACCAAATCCCTTGCGCATTTGTAACCAAGAAGAAAGAATAACAAATAATGTGATGATATGAGTAGAAGAAGGAGTAGGAGAAGAAAGGAGAGAATGTACAAGTGAAGAAGATGATGAAGTAAATAATAGTTCGAAAAGGAGAGTATCAATACCGATATCCACAACAATGAGAATTCAGTCAGGAGGAAACAATCCTAGATTGAAAATGGAAAACTAAGGTACAACTCTGAGGCTACACGTGTTCCATGGGATGGGTAAGGATGATGTAGAGAAACAATGGTTTACATGTGAATTTATATGGCCTATGAATAGGATCGTAGACAAAGAACTAAATATTACACAAAATGAGACCACTTTCAGGGATAGAGCCTTGACGTGGTACATGAAGTACAAGGAAATTGCACCGACATGAAATATGAGGTCCCTGACAAAAATTAAGAGATATTTTCTTAACGATATCTAGAAGGCTAAGTCAAAATCTGAACGCATTACATAGATTAAGGATTTCAAGATGCAATTGGGAGAGACTATATGGGACTATTACCAATGGTTCAATATTTTCTTAGATAAGTTGATGTTCTAGATCTAGGATGTTCAACATAGAGAATGGTTCATTGTTGGGCTAATTCCCCATATCTGAGTTTCTCTTACCCAATATAAGGTGATTCCTCAATAAGAGGTAGTGGAGATTGTGATGTGCCTAAAGGCTCTAATAGGTGGATAAAAATCACCAGGATTGGTGCAAGTGCAATCCCAACTTTCAAACTAGACAATGTTGTTGCAAGATATGGTGAAGGTGAAGGTGGTGTGTGAGAACATATGGTGTACTACATGCCAATAGAAAGGTCACCATAGGGATTAATTTCCTACAATGGGAAATTATTTGGTGATGGGTGTGCCAAATCCATTTCCTATTGGGACTCAGACATAATGGTGTGAGGTTTGTAGATAGTGGGGACTTATCCGACCATGCTTCCCAACACTAGATAAGAATAATAAAAATCACCATACTACATTCTGTGAATTCTGCAAATTCATGGGGTACAATGTGAACAACTATAGATCCCTTTAGTTGATGTAAGACCACACCCATGATTTCTTTCTGGTTTAGGAAGAGTAGAAAGGTTGTGACCATGGAGGAACTAAGAGAGGAAGATACCAAGGGGGTCCTAGGGGTGGATATGGACACGATTGGGGATGCGGATATGGAGGAGGTGGAGAAATACCACCCACTTGTTTTAACTATGGTGGGATAGGTCATGCATATGTATTTTGCATCAAACTAGGTGCTCTCTCTAGGTACTACTATAGTAATGATCATGCCATATAGGATTGTTACAACTTGTTGAAAAGGCAGGAAGAGAGGAATGCACACTGCAAAATGGTAATTTTAGATTCATGCAGGAATCAAAATAACGATGAGGAATTTAACATTTGGGTGATAACATAAGTCAAAGAGAAGATAGGTATGCATTTAGAGCATGAAGAAATTTCAGGATACTCTTGAGAAAAGACTAACATTCGAACCCTTTCTCGTCAGCTCGATTGACATGGATAGTGAAAAAAATTATTTAGAACCAATTCCCACTCCAACGGTGTAGATGTACAATACTAGCTTACTTACCGAAGTGTGGGAATGGCACCAAACACTTAGTTTGGCTCATTTTCAACTTCAACAAAAACACCAAGTAGAACTCGCAACACACGATCAAAATCGTGCACACTATCAACATGAGGAATAGGCTCACCGAGCCTTGCAATAATTATTTCACACTGAAGTCTCAGTGTACACAAATACAAGGGCTTAACATGCTGAAAGTGGTACCGCCTTCATGGATCTCTTGGGTCTAGTCAATGATTTGTACATGAACATACCTAACACCTTGGAGGAGGCTCTATAAATTCACTCTATCACAAAATCCTCACCGTAAAGGCTCAGCTTGAGGTTTTGGATTCGAATAACATTATGCTCTGATCATGGCTCTAATAGTCCATAATAGAAAATCTGGAGTTGCAACAAAATATTGGGGTGGCCGAGGAATCCCTTGACATTGGCCAAGCCCAACTCAAATATTTTTCAGGTTTCTCAAATATTATTTTAGCCTTTGGAAGCATGTTGGAACCACTTGTAGAACATGACGATAATTATCTTTGTTGATGACATGGTTCACATGGTTGAAGTAAAGGATTCCCAAAAAAAAGAGCAGCTTATCTTCCCTACCCCCTGGCAAGCACCAAGCTTCAATGACAACCATCTTGAAAAATACCAAGGAAATCATTGTTGCTCGGGAGAAGCAACAAATATTTCAAGGTGTTCCAATGACACGACCCATAAGTCTGAAGTTTTCTATACTCAGTCGGGAGATCGCAACCACCCCCATGATTGAGAAAATAAAGGAAACTGACATGAAATATCCCCAAGTCACCACAACTGATACATATCAAATGGTTCAACTCACTCAACAACTCCATGCCACCCTCAATGAATATGACAGTTGGTTCCAGGAGTTCGTTAAGGAATTCATCAAGACAGTTCATTGCATCACATCAATCTCACCATGAGAAAGAACATTGGCTTGAGGATGATCTAAGTAATAGTGTTGGGGGATTATCGACACCCAAAGTTTTGGGGTAAATATTGTGCACCCGAATAAAAATATTTTTTTGCTCACTCCATTTTTGCATGCACATCGATGGATGAAATAAGGAATGTATGCTAGTCAGATATCTATAATGCGTTCCAAGAATTTGAAAGATACTCCATGCACGCCAAATCAAGAAGAAGATCTTCAAGAATGTTCCCTAATGATTAAGTCAATCAGCATTAGATATTGTGGATCAATTAAGGGATGATATGGCGAGTTAGTTAATAGTGTCATGACTCTAAAGAGGTTACCTGGGATGCATGTGGGTGGTAAAATCATGAAAAATTGGTAGTCAATGGAGCGAGTAGAGGTGAAAGTGACAGAGCGTCACAACATATAAGGAAAGGAAAACGAGCATCGAAAACATAGAGAGGATTTTGGAGAGTTTGAGGTGTGTATTAAAGAATAGAAAGAATCAATATTGTTTGTTTTTGCATGAGTCATGTTATGAGTCTGAAGAGTAGTTTTGTATGTAGCTAGAATCGTTTTTTAAGGAGTCTATAATAGAGTTAGCTTAATTTCATGTTTATATTTTGATATAAAGTGCATGGAGCCTTGTAATTCATTATTTATAGAATATATGAGAGCACATGGCACTATTACTAATGAATTATGAGTCTGTTGGTCCATGTATGCCATTGTTTGAATGGAAATAATATAAAGCTTCTATTCATGGATGAATATGGTAATGTTGTATGTTGTTAATATCATAATGAACTGTAAGGAATTCTATGAGTGCCATCATGTGTGGATTTCTAGTGTATTTTAACCCTTCATCGTCAACACAACTCTAGATGGTCTCTGTGATTATCTTGGAGTCTTGGGTGAGATCGTATTTATTCCTAAACAGAGGATTGATATGCCAACACATTTGGGTTTTGTTGGTCATCTCTAGATGAACCCTATTTCATCAACCCTTAGAATTTGGAAGGATGCATGCAAGTGAGCCAATATTTTGTTGAGAAATTAGGCATAGATATACTATCTACTACATTCTCTAGATCTAGGATACACTATTAGTATAAGGGGATCAACAAATTTGTTGGAAAAAATAAAAAAGAGGAAAGTTCATTGTAGAATAAAACGATATTCTCAAGAAATATAATGCATTTAACCCCCAAAAAAATAAGATGATGTGTGTTGGAATGTAGAAGAAGAAAAAGAGATGACAACCAAATATGAGATTGTAGTCAATGGATGCACCCAAACATGAGAACCCTAGAAATGACCATTGAAAAGAAAAGAAAAATAATAAGTACCCCAAAGTAGATACTTTAGAGAGATCATACTTTATAAGTTTTAATGTTTCTCCCTTTTGTTGTAATAATTTTTCCACGCACTTGTTTTTTGGAGTAAGCATTATGCATTTGAGTGATGCTCTTAACATAATGAAGTTTTTTTTATGGAGATGATCCTATTTGAGATTCTTGAGCAATGAAAATATATATATTGATAGTGCATCTTTGAGCACGAAGAGAAAGTGTCATTTGGTTGAAGGGGTAGTGCAAGAGTGAAAAACAAAAACCCTAGATCCTTGTAGAAGGATTGCAATATTGCAATAGAGGAATGTTCAGGATCGACAGTGAAATTCTAGAGTTAGTATCAAATATGAAATATGAATCTTCCAATAGCCAGTATAGGAGGGATCGATTTGACTATGCAGAGATGACTTGTTACATCTTAACACAGTTTTGAAGGTGTCAATAACAGTTTCTATGAATTATACCCTGTTTCCAATAACCGGTATAGGAGGGATCGATTTGATTATGGAGAGATGACTTGTTCCATATTAACAGTCTTGAAGGTGTTAATAATAATTTCTATGGCTTATACACAATTTTAAAATCCAAGTGTATTGTTCTGAATGAGAAATAATTTCTTCCAGTATCATATTATACATACTCTTGTAAATGATAAAAACCCTAAACGTTATGTTGTGTACTTTTCTAAGAAAACACATAGTAGTCTTGGCATGTCCAATAAAAATTGTTATACATTCATGCCTATCTTAGTGGAGCTATCCATAGCTTCCCTTTGAATATACTTCTCAGAAGTTGTCAATCTTGGGGATTTGAAGTGCCATAAAATAGTAGGAAAATCCGTTGAAAAGAAAATCAATGTAGCATCTACGGATCTGAAAAAGATGATTGTATTGAGCGAATCAATCTACGACTGGAGATGGGATACTTATAGTCAAATTGTCAAATGAAGTTAAACTAAAAATAGCAAACAAAGTGGGGTGAGAGGGTGGGACACTAAAGAAATACTAGAGTTTTGAGAAGAACAAGCCTCAAGAGAACCTTGGCCAATGGATCTAGTTGAACCTTGGCCTTGGGCACATAATAGGGATGTGCTTAGGCTTAGAAAATCGAAGTCGTCTTCAACAGTGTCGCACAAGGGATGGCACCTCAGTGATCTAGTTTCATTGTGTTCAATGTTGAGGAACTGTACCTCTTGTTTTGTATATTGTGTGCTATTTTTTGAACCCTAGCTCTTGTTTTGTATATTGTGTGCTATTTTTTGAACCCTACCTCTTGTTTTGTATATTGTGTGCTATTTTTTGAACCCTAACTCTTGTTTTTATATTGTGTGCTATTTTTTCAAGAACGATTGTTTACAATCATCCTAATTCCCCGTGATTTCGATTGGTGGAAGTTATGCTTTATGTATTTTGTAGCCATGATGAAATGGAAACCATGTAAAAATATAAATGTATCGTCGACTTGTGTGATGGCATTGATAAGATTTACACCATATAAATGCAGGTGGGGGTTTCGCTGACACCTTCGAACCAAATTAGGAGCAATTTTGAGGAGCGTGTAGTTTTATTCGGAGTTGAAAATATAGGATTCTTTGCAATTTATAAGTGGAAATATTTTTTTTAGGTTATAGGTTTTTGTGTAAAGAAAAATGGAACTAAATTGTTAGTATCCTACCATACATGGAACAATAAGCCCATAGAAGTCCAAAGCTAAAAGGATTTTACAAACTGTTTTTATAGATATCACTGATGTCACTTTCATAATTATTTTCATTTTATAATTTGTATTTTATAAGAGTAATTCATTCACAATATAATTTGTATTTTATAAAATTAATTTATTCAAAATATTGTATTGAAATGAACATCCAAATATTTTGTGGTTATTTTGTTCCAAATATTTAGTTTTTTTGGTTATTTTGATTTTTTTTTCTTTTGCATAGTATTTCAATTTGAAGATCACAAATTTTAATTTCATAACTGAAAAATATTTTTTAATCAAAATTTCATTATGGAAAAATAATTTTTTAATTAAAATTTTATTATTAAAAGGTTATTTTTTATAAAACTTTGTTGTTGAAAAGTAAAATTTGAAACAAAACTTCTATTTTTTAATAAAACTTTAATATTAAATAATTAAGAAAAAGTCGTTTAAAAAAAATATAAAAAAGAACACAATTTTAAACAAAACTTTCTTGGATAAAAAAATATAAAAATTCAAAAGATCAAAATATTGTTTACCAAGTAAAAGAAATACACATTCCAACCGTAAGTGCGACTAAATAATTTGTCACCACACAAAGTCTTCCAATAATTCGTCATGGTACAAAGTCTTCCACATTGAATGACGATTCGAGATTTATTTTGGTTGGGAAGGTCCTTTCTTTGGGAAGGTACTTTCGTTTAATTTATTTAGTTGGGAAGGTCCTTTCTTTTAATTTATTTTGGTTGTCGGTGATTTGAATAATTACGCTGATAGGCATCCCCCTATCGGACTTGCTCGATTAATCATTCTTTTAATTACTAAATTTAATCTGATGGTCAGGAATTCAAGATGTTGGCATATTCTTCATCTTACACTCAAATGGATGAATGAGATTTGTGTAATTAACTCTCTTGCATTTATCAATTCATTCGTTTATCATGTTTACTTTTTCACTTTTACATAACATGATTAAAAATTTACTAAATCAACTTATCAAATGCCACGAATCATAATTATGAAAATCCAAAAAAAATTACTTCAGTTTTAAGAGTGGATTACACAGATTACAGTATCCACGCATTGATAACAGAATATGACAGGAGAACGAAGACAGGACTGGATTACCGTAATTTTTTAAATTAATTTTTTTTTAGCGATGGATTGTTTCATACGCCATGTCTACTAAACAATTATTGTATTAGCCATGTATCCGCCCTTTCACTATTCCACGATATGTATCCGCCATTTCATGAGATGTATCCGCCGTTTCACTATGCCACGAGAGGTCACGGAGAGGAGTGGATTTGCCTGTATATTGTCTTTACGAGTAGTAACGTTTCAAAGGCATGTCGAAAATTAACACGTGGGCATTTTAATTAACAGTGAAATTGGATGCCAGGAGCATCCTCATTTCGAGCTTATGCTTATGGCCGCGTGGATTCAACCTCCCCTCAGCGTTTTAACTTCCCACCTCACCGGACGCTTATGGCCACGTGGATTCAGCCTCCCCTCAGCGTTTCAACTTCCCACCTCCCCGGACGCTTATGGTCGCGTGGATTCCCTTCGTTTTTTTAATTGATTGTGAAGAGCGTAGGTGATTTTAGGTTCAGGTTTTGATGTATACACTTCTTTTTTTCTGTGATCGACGCAGGTGCATCTATGATGGAAAAATTGCGAACGAGTTATATTGGGTTTATCTATTTTTTGTTTTAGCTAGATACTTTCTCCTTCTGAACTGTATTGAAAAATGCAATTTTGCATGGTATATTTGATAGATTACTTTTTCAATTCCAGGTTATGATGTATAATTGATAGATTACTTTTTCAATTTCAGGTTAGGTGATCGATGCAGGTGCAACTACGAGTGAAAAATCACGAACCAGTTATACTGGGTTTATATTTTTTTCTCTTAGGTTGATACTTTCTCCTTCCGAACATTCAAAAATGAAATTTTACATTGCATATTCGATATATATGCTTCCTTTCAATGATCGATGTAGGTGCAACAATGAGGGAAAATTTTCAAGTGTATATGTTTTTGTGTTAGGATGATACTTGTTCGATAGTTTACTTTTTCAAGTTTTGATTTCTATGCTTCCTTTTTAAAATGGCACATCACAGGATATCTACGGGATATGGGTTGGAGAAGATATTCACAATTCGATTAAGATATGTTTCATAATAAATGTGCTCCCTTTTCCGATATGTGATGGATAAAATCTTCGTGTACAGTGTGGAGGTTTTAAATGGATGGTTAAACTTTGAGATTCAGGTTGATTTGACTATATATTTCTCTAACATTTTTAATAAAATTAAAAATTATTAAAATTAAAATAAATTTGGTTGTGTTAGATGAAATAAATTAGATTTTGTAGGCATTAGCCTTCCAATGGTTCAAAGGGGTTTACATACAGACAAACAATTTGTTGATGCCCGATTTAAAATCTAAAATTATAAAAACAAGAGGCAAGATCCATGTAACTATAACTGTATAATTTCGTTGTCCTTCCTTCCTCGCCTATGTATAGAGTCGCCCTGTGAATATTACATATTACAGTTTTTTAATAAAATTTATAACAAAACGAAATCTTGGAATTCCTTTATACATTATTTATAAGATAGAATTATTTAATGTTTCACTTTACTCATAAAAAGTAAAAAAATGAATTTCTAAAATCAAAGTAAAATAAAATTAGTTTTTACTTTTAAATTTATTTCAAAATTTTAACTATAGTATTTTATTGTAACTATATTGTTACTCTCCTTAACTATATTGTTTTTCTCTCCTTCATAGTTTATTTAGCGAGTTACAATAATAACGATTTCCGCTAATTTTAGCTTCCATATCTATGTCTGTTGTATAGTAAAATCGAAATAATTTTAATATATTTATCAGTTTTCCGATTTTAAGCTTTATATATATTTTTATGAATTCCAGTTTTTTTACAGTTAGACCACACTTGTATTGTGTGTGTACATGGATTCGTGCAGATAGTCTTTCTCCTGGAATCATACAATCAATCAAGAAGCACTTCTTAGAGTAGTGATAGATTATTTAAAGAGAGTGAAGGAGTGCACTCGCCCATATTATGTTGCCACTTGAGTTTCTCAAATGATATGGTAATCGCCCCCATTATGTTTCCACTTAAAGTCATTTAATAGGATCAATATTAATGCATTTTGGTTCACTTTGATCTGAATCTTGAAATTCAAGTTAGCTTGTGCTACACAGAATTTTGATAAGGGTTTTGTTGTTTTAAATGGTTCAGTTTATATGCATTTTTGTGTTATGTTATATGTATTCATATATCTTGTTCATTTTATATGTATTTTAATGTTGTATATATTTATTCATATTTCTTGTTGGAGTTTGAATTCCTTTAATCAGTCAATATTAATATTCTATCATCGTTTTCTTTTTGTTGATATTCTACATCTAAATCTTTTAGACAATGCGTCCACTTTCAAATATAATTTGAAATAGTCGCGTTTGTTTATTTTAATGAAAATTTATATGTTTTAAATTTGAAGGTGTGCAATGTTTATATGAACTCTTTTGCGCCTTCGTCCAAACATCTGCTCAGTTTACAGATCTCCATAAGTTTACAGCGTTTACATTTCGGGATCTCTTGTAAAGATATTTTGATGGATTCATAGCAAAGACATTTTTTAATATCGCAGAAGCTTGGACACACAAAACCATCCTAGATCTTGCACGTTCAAACACCACTCATGCATACAAAATCCAAAAATCCAAGACTTGTAATAATTGTGAGAAATCGAGAGCAATAGATATTCTTTTAAGGTACAAAGATGCTTATAACCTAATTCGTCGGAATGTTTTTTTCTCTTGACAATATGTACGATTTAGACTTTTTGTTGTCTCTGCACCAAAGTGTTTGGCAATTGTTTTCTCATGAGACCCACTAGGTGTGAACTTTATTTATTTATTATATAAAGATAAAGTCACGGTCAATTTTTGTAACACACCCACTATCATATTTTTAAAATTTTTGGAAATTATCTCCCATACATGAGAAATCTCCATAACCTTTGCATTAGCGAAATGCCAATCCCTGGTTCTATATCGGAATTCGGGGTTTCTAGGATTAAGATTCATCCACCCCTAAGACTCGCCTTTCCCCGAATTCCGACGCGCTCCCTATGCATTAGCTCTCTTGGTTCAGCTCCCGGATCCACAAGACCTGCTACCATATGTCCGCAGCCCTATAGCTACCCATCGGTTATCTCCCTCTCAAAAGGAACAATCGAGATATCGCGACTCGAGAGTTCGCAATCAACGCGAACACAATTCACATACACAACAAGTCCCCGATCCCCGATGGTCAACGGGTCAACACTTTCCTCTATCGGAGATTTTCCTATCGGGAAATCGGCGCATGAAGTGTCATGATTCACTTACACGGTGA
>ML812803.1:80074-90647 GCA_009831015.1 Picea engelmannii
AGGCGTCCTCCCATGGCAGCGCGATTATGATAAGCCTGCATCCGTAATGCAAGCATTAAGGGGAGGGCTATCCTCATTTAAACCTCGACTTAAATCACAGCCAGGTGGCCCTCGTTCTCCAGCTGTCACCCTATACGGGGCTTTAACTTCTTATCTATTAAATGTTAAAGAGAAATAAAATAAACCCCAATTTGTGGGTGAAAAAAAATCATTTAATATGATACTTTATCCTTATATATATAATAGAGTAATAGTGGCTTTTAGAAAAATGAATGATAAACCAATTACTAAGAAGGTGGTGCTCTTCCCTAACCTTTACCAAAAGATGTTATGGTATGGATTATATATGTTGGTAGATGGAATGACTTGGAATCGATGTCCCCCCGATATATGCAAGTGTCTCCAAACATTGCATTATGATGAACATTTCTCTGCATTGAATTGTGACAAACATTTCCCAACGTCGCAATGTGACGACCATTTACCAATGTCACATTGTGATGAATGTTTCCCACCATCACAATGTGACGAACATTTCCCTTTTGTTATCAATGTCCATAGGAAAAATATAAATCATTGTCTAAAAAGTAAAACATGATTCCATACATCTCATTGTGACTAACATTTCCATTGCATTATGCTAAATATTTCCATTGCATTGTGACTAACATTGCATTATGATGAACATTTCCCTACGTCGCATTGTGACAAACATTTCTCAACGTCGCAATGTGACTACCATTTACCAATGTCGCATTGTGACGAATGTTTCTCATCGTCACAATGTGATGAACATTTCCCTTTTGATATCAATGTCCGTAGGAAAAATATAAATCATTGTCTAAAAAGTAAAACATGATTCCATACATCTCATTTTGGCTAACATTTCCATTGCATTATGATGAACATTTCCATTGCATTGTGACTAACATTGCATTATGATGAACATTTCCCTACGTCGCATTGTGACAAACATTTCTCAACGTCGCAATGTAACGACCATTTACGAATGTCGCATTGTGACGAATGTTTCGTCCTCGTTACAATGTGACGAACATTTTCCTTTTGTTATCAATGTCTGTATGAAAAATATAAATCATTGTCTAAAAAGTAAAACATGATTCCATATATCCCATTGTGACTAACATTTCCATTGCATTGTGACTAACATTGCATTATGATGAACATTTCCCTACGTCGCATTGTGACGAACGTTTCTCATCGTCACAATGTGACAAACATTTCCCTTTTGTTATCACTGTCCGTAGGAAAATATAAATCATTGTCTAAAAAGTAAAATATGATTCCATACATCTCATTGTGACTAACATTTCCATTGCATTATGATGAACATTTCCATTACATTGTGACTACCATTGCATTATGATGAACATTTCCCTACGTCACATTCTGACGAACATTTCCCTACGTCGCAATGTGATGACCATTTACCAATGTCGCATTGTGACAAATGTTTCCTATCATCACAATGTGACGAACATTTCCCTTTTCTTATCAATGTCCTTAGGAAAAATATAAATCATTGTCTAAAAAGTAAAACATGATTCCATACAACTCATTGTGACTAACATTTCCAACCTCTTGGCAATATGTACGATTTAGACTTTGTTGTTTGTGCACCAAAGTGTTTGGCAATTGTTTTCTCATGGGACCTACTAGGTGTGAACTTTATTTATTTATTATATAAAGATAAAGTCAAAGTCATTTTTATAATGGAATTTAATGTGAGAATTGGTATTCTTGGCCCATCCAAATTATCAAATCGATGGATAAAGAACAACTCAAGTTGATGGGATTTATTCATATTATTTTTTTAATTTTAAATAAAGTCAATATTATATTGAATTTGATTGGTTTTTGACAATGATCGGTATAGATTTTTTTTTAAATATTACTTTTAAAACTTTGAAACTTCCTTAAATTTTAAATGAAATAGGTTTTTAAAATAAAATATACAAATTTATTTTTAAATGAAAAACTATAAAAACTTAACTTTCTAAAGGATCTTTTATGTTCTTTGCAAGAGGTCTCCACATAAATTTATATAGTCCAAAATATTCATTTATAGATGGAGAAATATAATTATAAAACTGCTCCAATTTTAGAAAACATATAAAAATTGTTGAATTAAATAATAGATTAGAATCTTAAAAATTAATTAAAAAATTTTCAATTAAAAAAAATTAGCTCATCCATGATTTCACAGAGTCATAGGACCCTTTGCAAATTGTGACCCTCTTTTGACTATTTATCAACTTCTTCATTGAACTCTCTAAAGATACATGAGTGGAAAAATTAAAAGAGAATGAGCAATCAACCTAAGTTGATCTTCCAAAGGTCTAAGTATTGTATCGCGAATCTCACTAACAAATTGTATCCATTTTACCATTAAAGAAGAATCTCCAATTCTATGAAATTGAGAGAAGTTGACATAGATTTGTTTTAACTTCTTATCTATTAAATGTTAAAGAGAAATAAAATAAACCCCAATTTGTGGTTGAAAAAAATTCATTTAATATGATACTTTATCCTTATATATATAGTAGAGTAATAGTGGCTTTTAGAACAATGAAAGATAAACCAATTACTAAGAAGGTGGTGTTCTTCCCTAACCTTTACCAAAATATGTTATGGTATGGATTATTTATGTTGGCCCCTACATCGATAATCCATAATCCACCTGACATTCGATGACAGGTGGGGGTTTCGCTGACACCTTCGAACCAAATTAGGAGCAATTTTGAGGAGCGTGTAGTTTTATTCGGAGTTGAAAATATAGGATTCTTTGCAATTTATAAGTGGAATTTTTTTTTTAGGTTATAGGTTTTTGTGTAAAGAAAAATGGAACTAAATTGTTAGTTTCCTACCATACATGGAACAATAAGCCCATATAAATTCAAAGCTAAAAAGATTTTACAAAATATTTTTATAGATATCACTTATGTCACTTTCAAAATTATTTTCATTTTATAATTTGTATTTTATAAAAGTAATTCATTCACAATATAATTTGTATTTTATAAAAGTAATTTATTCAAAATATTGTATTGAAATGAACATCCAAATATTTTGTGGTTATTTTGTTCCAAATTTTTTTTTTTGGTTATTTTGATTTTTTTTTTTTCTTTTGCATAGTATTTCAATTTGAAGATCACAAATTTTAATTTCATAACTGAAAAATATTTTTTAATCAAAAATTGATTATGGAAAAATAATTTTTTAATTAAAATTTTATTATTAAAAGGTTATTTTTTATAAAACTTTGTTGTTGAAAAGTAAAATTTGAAACACAACTTCTATTTTTTAATAAAACTTTAATATTAAATAATTAAAAAAAAAGTCATTTAAAAAAAATATAAAAAAGAACACAATGTTAAACAAAACTTTCTTTGATAAAAAAAAATATAAAAATTCAAAAGATCAAAATATTGTTTACCAAGTAAAAGAAATACACATTCCAACCGTAAGTGCGACTAAATAATTTGTCACCGCACAAAGTCTTCCAATAATTCGTTACCGTACAAAGTCTTCCACATTGAATGGCGATTCGAGATTTATTTTGGTTGGAAAGGTCCTTTCTTTGGGAAGGTGCTTTCTTTTAATTTATTTAGTTGGGAAGGTCCTTTCTTTTAATTTATTTTGGTTGTCGGTGATTTGACTAATTTTAATTGTGTATGGATTAAACGGGAAGAATGCATTCGTATCTCCAATTACGCGGGAGAGTGATGCCAATTAACGTAGGAGAGTGATGCCTATCAACATTCTTGTGGGATGGTTTTGCAGGCAACCTCTCGACCAGTTGAAGCAAAGAATTCGGGTGAACATTTTTATCCTCATGCGACCACTTCAAATTTAACATAGTCAAATTCATAAAGTCTATCCTGCTTGCTGCTGCAAATGAATTTCCTCTGTCATATCGATACACGCGGTATTCAATACCTGATCTGTCTTATATAATGCTATCCGGCACGGTCTATACCTGTAACTGTATTTGCATTCGCAAGTCCGCGCGTAGGGATAGAGCATTCTCGCTGCGAATGGAGGAGCTAGGAGTGAAAGTGTTGCGGTTGGTGAATCAGAGCGATGTTGTTCCCAAAGTTCCTGGACTTGTTTTCAACAAAAGTTCATGTGGATGGCTGAGTAAACTGTTCGATTGGCTTCCTTGGACATATTTTCACGTGGGTGTGAAAATTGTTTTGGACAACAACGACATCCGTAATCTTGATCCTGCTTATGCCCACAGTTTAAAGGTTTATCTTCAACTGATTGACGACTATGTGGGAGAGGGTAGACCTTTCAAATCCTCAGGGCGAAGAGAGCCTGCTTCGGTTGCAACGACTTATTAATTGAAGACCTTGGCATTCCCCTTATTGGTGGCAGTACCAGTGCTTGTACCAACACCACACCAGCAGCAAGATCAAATTAATAAATCTGGACAAGGACAATAACTATTAATAGGACCGACTGAATCACCTGAATACTGTAAGCTACTAAGCTAACTGGCTGAGTCAGAACTTTTGTCTATTATTTTATTTTAATTTTCTGTACTTTATTATCACAATGGCCAATCAAGTCATCATGACGAAAAAAATAGGGTAAATCAGAATTAAACGCCTTTCGTAAGAGACCTATTTTCTTATATAATAGATTTGTTCAGAATTTCGATTGCATAATAGACTTAAAATGGTTATAAATTATCAGTTGTATATATAAATCGTGTGTGGGTTGTATGAACGTCTTTGCTCATACACAAATTAACTACGACAAAAGATTCATCTGAATTTTTTGGAGGTATGAACGTCTTTGTTCATACACAAATACTCTTTGTTATTGTAAACACATGTATATTTTTGTTTGTATATCGTTCAACAAATTCTAGGAATGAAATCTTTTGCATCTTCAAATTAGGAAGGCAAAGTAAAGTAATATCAATTACAATCATTTTATTATACTTTGAAAGAAATCTGGTTATTAAAACAATTTGATATGATGCATACAACTAACAGCGGATATTCAAACAAATATATTGATGCTGACTTTGGTGGATTGTTTGTAAGGGTCGTTTTTTACGCAGAAAGGCGTATACCTATTGGTAATGGGTACAATTAATCACCTTTTAAACTAAAATTCTAATCTGATGGCTAACAATTGAAGATGTTGATGGCTAACAATTGAAGATGTTGGCATATTCTTAGTCGTCCTCCCAAATCAATGAATGTGATTTACTCTTCATAACTTCCTTGTATTTTTTAATACATCCGTTAACATGTTTACTTTTTAACATTTACTTAATCATATTAAGAAATTACTTCTGTCTCTTGGCATGTTTCATATTGAATCACCCAGGGTGGAAGACTATTGGATCGCCGAGCGTGTTTCATATTATGCGTTTGCATTCCATTAGGTCTCCTACAAGGAGGTGATGTAATGAACTCGAGCGTTTCATATTGCGCGTTTGCATTCCATTAGGTCTCCTACAAGGAGGTGATGGAATGAACAAATGAACTTCATCAGACTTTAAATTGACGAAATGAGATTCATCAGACTTTTTTTCATTCTCATTTACAATATCATTGCTAATTGAATGAGCAAATGAGCGTCATCAAACTTTTTCTTCATTCTAACTCACATATTTATATTAAAAATGCATGACTACCTCCAAAACGATGATTTTGGTGGATTGTTTGTTCTCGTCATTTTTTATATTTATATTAAAAATGTATAACTACCTTAAAAAAAGATTAGTTGCATTAAACAACATCCATTTATTTAAGAAGTGCATTGCAATATTTTTACATAGTATTCACTTTTCATTTTAAAATAATAAAAAAGAGTCAAACATAACGATAATATGAAAACAAAACCTTTACATTTACATTTAAAGTATGATTATAATTAACAATTTTACATTTAAGATATAATTATAATTAATAATGCATTATTAAAAAAGAAAATAAATCTCTGCTATATCAATATCATAATCTTCCTCCAAAACTACAACTTAAATTTCTTTAAAAATAACAAACCTTGATGATGTAATATAATACCTACATAAGCATGATTATGCAGCTCACTTGAAGCGTCTTACACATGCAACCATACAATTGTTATGGGATCTATTTGTCGATTACAATTACCATATTGAAACGTGGATTTACAAAGCCAGAGGCTCTCAACCCGTTTTGTCCCCATACTAGTGGTCGACGTAGTTCATTTGCAACCCCTTCTCAAAACCAGTTATAATTACAGTTCTTCGTCTTCTTGAAGCTGCAAATGATTGAAGCTACTTATACTGTTTAAAGACAATATTTTCTCTGCGTCTCAATGGTTGAAAGCTTGAAACGTGGATTTGCAAAAGAGGAGGTTGTTAACCTCTTGTCCCCATATTGTTGCTCGTTGTAGTTCATTTGCAGCCCCCTTCTCAAAACCATTTATAATTATATTTCTTTGTCTGCTTGAAGTTGCAAATACTTTAGTGAGACAGAGACAATGGTTGAAGATGCATGTACTGTCTAGGGACAATATTTTCTCTGCATCTCAATTGTTGCACAGATTTCATTCTATACGAACTACAATAAGAGATGTCGTTGTCCTCTCATAATAAATACTAGATTATCGTCTTGAGAATGTTTAGATCTCTGGTCGAACTAATGCACTAAGAAGAAAGTTGAAGCTATTGATAAATTATGGCTTCAACTAATAGTCCATCTACACTGGAAAAATTAAAGATCGGGGATTTTGTCAATCCAGTGGTAGATTCATTCATGTAACAAGAAACACTCCTGCTTTGGAACCCTTGGCAGCTGCTCAAAGTACTTTGAAGTTGACCATTAACGTTTTTCAGAAAAAATGCCTAGATTCGTCTGTAGATAATGGAGAAGAAGTAGAATGCGAGAATCCTAAGTGAGAGGAGAAAAATATACTTCTGGTGCTATGTTGTGCTCGTGTGCCACTCAAACCAAAATTGAATCTGATAAAGAGAAAGTTACCTACAATTCCTCTCAAAGAATTTTACATTCTCTTTGATTTTGATCTACACTCTTTGTTCGGTTCAGATCTTGCAAAGGCCAATCACCAATGTATGAAGAGAAAAGTACTCCCATAATGTCTAACAACTATGTGAATTATGATTTGAATCGAGATTTTAATTGACAATAAGCTCCATTTGCAGCCATGGTTGAATCAAATGGAAAATTGATACACAAATTGAACAATGCTTGTTTCGTAACGTCTTGATGATCATAATGGTGATGCATTTGTTCCTTCTGATGATCGTGATCCTAATTCATATCTTCATTATCGATATCAATAGTTAACTTCATGATCGAGATCCATCGCTAGAAACACCAAAGTAAGAATACACATAAGCATACCCACGTGGAGTAATTCCATACCTAGTAGTAGCATTTCGTGGTCTAGTTAAAAATGCATGAGCAATTCAAGATGTAGGATGAGAAAAATCTCTATATCCACCGCCACCCTTAGCACCCCTTCCATGTTTAGCTATTGTTGGAGAGCCATATTATTCCTTTCCAGATTAAAACCTAACTTATGATGCTTATGAGCCAGTCCCTTATGATCAAGACCTCGCAGTAGATCCAAAACCAATAGTCGATCGAGAAGATGTGTATTCTGAGAGAGAGGCCCACTCGACATTAACTAATGCAAGAAACTCGACTAGATCAACCATCAAAAGACTCTTTGGACTTGGTAAGGTACACAAATTTTCCTCTCCAAAACCTCTTGAAATGTTAGGTCATCAAGTGGAAGAATCAGTCCAACGATTACATAGGCTAAGCCTGAGTCCATGCTTCCAGTCCATGCTTCCAGTAATGCTTCAATCAGGTAAGTTGTTTGCTAATTCACTTCAATAGTAATGTTAATAATCAAAATTCTTATATTTTTTTTTGTTAATATTCGCCCTCGAAATATTCTAAAGCATCGATACAAGTAATGTCTTTGGTGTGGAAGTAAGATTAATCCATGGACTTGCATTTTTTTTGTGTTATGCAACATTATTACAAGAAAATATACATTAAAACCATATACAAGTATCATTATTGTAGTAGAAATATCTTGAAAATACATATATTAGATTTTTTTTTAGATGAGCGACTATGGATACCATTGAGTGAGCTTCAGGGTTCTAAAAATATTCAGAGGTCATGCGTGTCAAAAGACATTGGTATAGATAGAAAGAAGAACACCTACTCCTTCGATCTTCACCCCAAAGCTGATGAAACCCTGTGATGACACCTTCGTCTACGTGCACATTCATGAACTACTAGAAGCTGGCCCACCATGGTATAATTCCTTCGATTTTTCTCTTCATACCATCAAAAACAACGGAGCAAATTAGTCTCTTTATATTCAGCTATGAAAAAATCTTGTGTGTGATATACAATTGATTGATAATATATTTTCAGGGTTTAGCTTATTAAATTATTGTTGATAACGTCGGATATTTAGTTAGGTCAGTGAACCCTTTAACTAGAGCTTTGGTAATAAACCCATGTAAAAATCACGCAGAGGGACCCATACTGAACTGTATCAATTAACTCCTCCAAAATTGTAAATGTACTTTTCCTCCCCTGATGTCAGTTGAAGGAAATTCCTTCCTGGGTTGGAGGAGGGACATCCTTAACATTGGTGTAGTTCATAGGAGAAATGCTTGTTGTTGGCTTCTAGAGAAATTATAGTACACTAACATTTGATCATTGTGCATGCATATATAAGGCCACGATGAGGTATAAGTTTCTAAGGTGTGAGTGTGTATACAAATTAACACGGAACATGTATCCACTGTAACGACCATTGACTGCACAATCTACGTGGAAATGTTTTAAATTTTGAAATTTTAAATGATTTGTGATGTCTAACAAATAGTGATAAAAATTTCAACACACTCGGGTTAATTTAATTAAGTTGCATTACAACCCTCACCAAATCATTAAATTCCAATTATCAAATTGAAAAATATAAAAAATATTTGTTATTTACAAAATAATAAAAATAATAAATTTGTTTTTCACCCCAAAATAATAAATTAATAAACTGTCAACAATGATTTACGGCCAGGCGAAAGCTATCCTCCCTCGCTAGAGGGAGGGACTAAATATCTTGTTTATACCAGCGAGGGAGGGACTAAATAACTTGTTTATATCATCACACCACATTAAAAATGAAATAATATCCAATGAAACATTTGAATTGGAAAAGATATAACCAAAGCTAGTCTCAATCATGTAAAGATAATTAGATTATGACATAGAAAATGTTCAGATAAATAGATTAGAATATGTTAAATTTCTTAACCTATGAGAGTTATGAAATGAAAGATGGATTTCATTAAATATTTACACTCTCATTAGTACAATCAAAATATTTATTAATTATTTGAAATTTATTACCATAATTCAACCAAATAGATATAACATTTATTAGAATCGATGAAAACAGAGCACACAACCATGCAAGTGTCACCATAACTAATCAAAGCTATGATACCAAAAATGTACTAGAAAATAGGGACACCATCCTTTCCAAGTATTTTTTTCCAATAAAATTAGACATGCTCTCACCACCAAGGCTAGTCTAACCCTTCCTTTATTTTCAAGGTTCAATAGGTCTTTCCATTCAAACTAACACAACCCAAATTTTAATGCCTACGTAAGCACATGATCCCTAACACAACCCATATTTTAAAGGCTCCATAAGCATATAATCCATATCTACATTATTACAAAGAAAATAGCTTTCAAACACAATGAAACAATTTCTCTAACACTTAACACATCAAACACATAGAAAGAAAGTTGAACATTCATTCTCCACCTCAAAAAACCTCTTACTATCTACAATCAAAATACTCAAATGTCACCCAAAAACATAAAATTAGTGTTTTATTTATAGTTGTTGTTTCTTCTTATTTTTGTCTAAGTTGTTTTTTGTTTTACTTCTCTTTTTTCTTTACCTTAAGAAGAAGTCATGACATTCCCTGGGTGTATTTTGATGGTGAATTTTTTTGCTATTCTCTATTGGTTATTCAATGATTACAAACAAAAGGGTCACTCAGAAATTGCTCTTTACAACCATGTTTTGATGATATCCAACAACAAATGAAAACATTCTCACACATTTGTTTGTCCCATATATATAAGGACATGAACAAGGTCGATGATGACCTTTCAAAATAGGCATCTGGAACTTCATAGTTGGACCATATCGATATTTCAGTATGGGCACACAAATGATTTCTTTCATACATCATTGCTATAAAATTACTACATTGAACATATTCAAGATTTGTTTCTAACTCAAGATTTTATGATTGATAATTTTAAGATGCTAGTCCTTTTAAGTCAAGGAACAATTTTCTATGATATGCAAGGAAGCTAGTTAAGAGTTCAACATGTCACTTGCTAGAATTGGGCTTGGGTGGGGAGGATAACAAGCATTCCTCTCAACCAATTCAAAGTAAAAAAATTCTTATGGTGAACTAGGGATCTATGCAATTCCTAATTTAACTAATCATAAAGTTGACATGTGATAT